>JABUQX010119555.1:0-27253 GCA_015478945.1 Trachelipus rathkii | reverse complement strand
AAATTGCATTTCAAAAACACATTATTTTTCAAATTGCTAAAATAACCGTTAAAAACTCATTTTAAGATTAACCAAATATTTCAAATGTTGCAATTTAGGAAAATTCGTACTTTTAAGACTTCTAAAAATTGCAAATTGAAAATGTTAAGAAAAAAAAACTGAACTAAAGGTTATAATTTTTAAAAAAACAGGTTCACAACTAATGAAATGTTGGTATCATAAAAACAAGAATATTGAAATTTTATTAAAAAACGTCATTTAAACGAAACATTAAAACTATACCAAATTCGCTTTCTGCTTTTATGAAATTGCATTTCAATAAAAGCACACTTATTTTTTTTTTTTTTTTTCAAGCATCTCTAACATAACACTGTTAATCAATTAAAGAATACCAAAATTTCAAAGTTAAATTTAAGAAAAATCGTACTTTAAGCATTTTCTAAATTGTGTAAATGACTTGATATAATTGAAGAAAAACCTAATTTTATGAAGTGGTTGTTAAAATTTATTTAAAACAGGTTCACTGACTAACTGATCGATATTTGGTATGATAAAAACAAATATTAAATTCATTCTTTTTAGATAAAAAAAGGTCAATTTTGATAGGACACCTGAAACTTATAAATCAATTCCTTTTCGTAAAATTGCATTTCCAATGAAAACACATTATTTTTCAAATCCTAAAAATACGTTAAAAACTCAATTTTAAGAATACAATAATTTCAAATGTTGAATTTAGAAAATCGTACATTTAGATTGTAAATTGAATGTGAATAATTAAGACAAAGCTAATTTTAGGAGAAGGATAGTTAGAATTTTTATTTAAAACACAGTTTTCACTATTAATGACATATTGTATATTAAAAACCAAATATTGAAATTTCTTAAAAACGTCAATTTAGGACACCTTCAACTATTAACAAATTCGCTTTCTGCTTTTGAAATTCCATTTCAATGAAAACACATTATTTTTCTAATGCAAAATACCGTTAAAAACTAATTTTAAGAAAGATACACCAAATAATTTCAAATCGTTGAATAATAAAAAATATACTTTAAAGTTTTATTGTAATGGATAATAAGAAAAAGCGTATATTTAGAAGTTAAATTTTTTTATAACAGGTGATAAACTATTAATAAATATTTGATAATAAAAAACAAATATTGAAATTCATTAAAAACGTCAAAGAAAACCTAAAAAACTATTCCAATTAAATTCGATTTTTTGCTTTTTGAAATTTGCTTTTCAATGAAACCCCATACAATTTATTTTTTCAAATGCTGAAATCCCGTAAAAAACTCAATTAAGAATGTAGCTCAAATAATTTCAAATGTGAAATTTAGAAATCTACTTTAGGAGTCTAAATTTGGTAATTAGTTTGTTAAAATCTTAAGAAGAAAAAAGAAAAAAACGTAATTTTAGAAGTTGAAAATTTTTAATTTCAAAAGATTTCTTAGGTTTTCACAACTTATATTGAAAATATTTGCGCCTAATTATAAAAAATAACAAATATCTGAAAATTATTCATAAAAAACGTCAATTTTAAATGTTGAAAATTTTAGGAAAAAATTGTACTTTAAGAGTTCTAAATTTTAAATGTGATAAATTAAGAAAAAGCGTAATTATTTTGAACGATTAAATTTTTTTTTTAAACAGTTTTCACAACTAATGAAATATTTGGTATTCAAAAACAAATATTGAAACATATAATATTCTAATCAATTCATTAAAAAAACGTCATTTAAAAAGATACTTTTTCCGTAGACATATTAAATACCATAAGATCTCTTTCAGCGTTTATTGAAATTACATATAATCAATGAAAAAATCTATTATTTTTCAATAATGCAATGAACCTTGAAATGTGATGTCTACACGGAAGATAGAGTAAAGCACGTTCAAATATTTTTCCAATGTTTGTACAGGCACCATTCATACTTTTAAGATTCTAAAATTTTAATGTTTGCAGAAATTAACGAAGAAATATATACAACGAATATAATTTTAAAGTTAAATTTTTATTAAAAACAGGTTTCACAAGCACTCTGTGAAATATATTTGCGTATATTAAAATAAAACAGAATTTTTGTATGCAAATGATTTTTCCCTAATATTTTCAACATCTTTGACACATGTTTACTATTTAAATAAACGATGTCATATCTTAAAATATTTGGAGTTTTTTAAAACGGGACATCAATGAAAATCGAAAGATCTTGAAAAAATACATGTACTATAAAAAAAAATTTCCCCTCCCTTTGTTTTCTGCTTTTGCTTTGAGATGATATGAAATAAATTTTTGGCAACTTTTCAGTAATACAATCTGAAAGGCCCGACATTATTATATAATTTCAAGATGCTGAAAATACCGTTAAAAACTCAATTTTAAGAGCTATTTTTACCAAATATTTTTATAATGTTGAAAAGAGTTGTATTGTAGAAAAGTTTGTCTTTTACATTTATAAATTGGAGAGCTTCCTAAACTTGTATGGGTTGAATATTTAGGTTAATATAGCTAATATTGATTAGAAAAGTTAAAAATTTTCTAATAGTTATATGTTATAAAACAGGTTTTCCCTATACCCATACATAATATGAAATTTCATTGGTTATTTAGTAGTTGAAAAATACACTTGTTTTATAAAAAAATTAAAAACAACTCTAAAAAAATAATAATTTTAAATCCTTAAATTTTCAAATCATTACTTACATTTATCAAAATAAAATGTTTATATATCATATGAGAGAGAGAGAGAGTAAGGAAAATTTATATTATATATATATTCCTAGATTTCAACATTTAAAATTATTGCTTTTTAGTTTGAATAATATCTATTATTGAAACTATGTGTTTCAATGAAAAAACGTTATTTAATCTGGTTTTTACAATGCTTTAACTTAAAATATTATAGCAATTTGAAAAAAATAAATTGTGTATATCATTGAATAATCGGAATTTCAGAAAAGCAAAACTACAAAATGATATTAGTGAATTAACTCCAATAGTTAAATAGTTTTTAGTGTTCCTAATTTGATCAAATGTTTTGTGGGAAAAAATTTTAGGGAAAACAGTAAATTATTTACATGAATTCAAGAATATAAGTTTTTAAATCTACCAGAATAATATGTCTCGTAAATAGTGTGTGAATAACCAAATGTTTTTTAATCAAGAAAAGTTTTATAATTTTCTATTGTTAAGTTTGTCTTAATTCAATGTTAAGCTCAAAGTCACTTTCAAAGTAAAAAGCATCTTATAGTAGACGATTTTATCCTAAAATTTTTCCTAACGTAGTGGAGAAACATTCTGATAAATATAGAATTGTAAAGTGACTTTTTATAAGTCATTTGAACAAATAAGTGTTTCTTAAAATGCAATTTTCAAAAAGCAGAAAAGCGGAATTATTAATAGTTAGCTCTTTTAGCGTGTTCTTAAATTGACGGTTTTTAATGATATTTTTTCCAATATTTGTTTTTATATACCTTATATATTTATTTCTAGTATTTTATTATTGTAGTGAAAACCTGTTTTAATAAAAAATTCTAACTTCTAAAGTGACGCTTTTTCTGCATATCACATTGCAGATTTGGAACTCTAAAAAGTAAGAATCTTTAAAAAATTTCACTTGATTAATGCTGCAAACCAAAAGTTGACAAATTACGAGATTTTCGCTATCGAAGAAAATAGGAGTGTTAATTTGAAGAATGCCAATTTCAAAACACAGATTAGACAGAAATTTGATACATAAAATTATTTGAAGATTTCTATTTATTTCATAGCATTGTTTTTTTTTTAAAAATTTTGACAATAATTTAGTTAATATATCTTTTCCATGTTTTTTAAAATCTGGCAACAAGCCTTGTCTAACTTTGCAAACTCTTTCTGCTTTTTTATAGATATCCTTTTCTGATATATAAAGCAAATTATACGGCATATATTCTTCTAATAGTTTTTCTACAGGTATATTCATAATTTCAACATATGAATTTTCATTTGTGGATAAGTTGAGTAATAAATCAAAACCTGATGGTTCATAACTTACCAGTATTTTGCATTGAAAAAAAATTGAGACTAGGTTTCATTGCAACCCATGGGACAAACCCATTCAAAAAGCAGAAAAGCGAATTGGTTAATAGTTTTATTTGTCTAATAGTTTTAGATGTCTAAATTGAAGTTTTTTATATGAAATAAATTCAAGTTTTTTTTTAAAAGTATTTACCAAATATTTAATTCATTAGTATATGAAAACCCAAATGGTTTAAGAGATTACTCAAATGAAAAATCAGGAAAAGTAGTGTATAAAATGCTCAATAAGTTCTAATTTGAATTACGCTTTTTGCTTAAAAAATTTTAACAGTGTACGAAAAGATATTACGAACTCTTATAAAGTAGCGATTTCGTTCCTAAATATATCAATCATTTGAAATATTTGGGTGAAGATTTCTTAATAAAGTATATATGGTTTAAATACTTAGGGTTGCTCCAGGATTTGTTAGCATTTGAAAAAGAGTAATGTTTCATAATGCAAAGAATGATGCAGAATAATTTCTAGAAAAAGCCAGAAAAGCGAATGTTGTAATAGTTTTAGGTGTCCTAAATTGACGTATTTTTAAAATATGAAATTTCAATAACTTTATTATATATACAATATTATAAAAGTAAAATATTTTATGTTGTGAAAACCTGTTTTAAATACAAAATTTAAACTTTTTAAAATTACGCTTTTGTCTTAAATTTTCACAATACAAATATAGGACTTTAAAATGACGATTTTTCCTAAATTTTCAACATTTTAGAATTATTTGGTAATTCTTACAATTGAGTTTTTAACGGTCATTGCATTTCCCGCAGAACAAAGAATAAAATAAAATACGGTGCTGCGTGTCAGATAGAAATGACTCGCAACATGGTACACCAAGCAGAAAGAGATCGCATTGTGGTTTAATCGTGATTATATAGCGCGCTGACTTAAAATTGACGTTTTTTAATGAAATATTCCGAATTATATTAGTAATCTTTCCAAATTGTTATAAGCACAAGAATGATATATATGCAATATGAATGTGGGAGAAATCTAGGATAATTTAACGAAAAAACCTTTAACTTCTTAAAAAGATGACTATCTTCGTCTCTTAAATTTTTCTCACTCAAAATTAGTCTAGAATTAGAACTTCTTAAAAGTACCGAATTTTTTTCTCTAATTTTAAATGTTTATATATGATTTAGGTTGAAATTCTAAAAAAATTAGTTATAGCATGGTTCTAAATTTTGACATAATGTTCAAAGGACATGTTGAAAAAAATAATGTATATTTTCATTGAAATGGCAATTCCTATACAAGCTGAAGTAGCTAAGTTTAATAGGGAATAAAGAGGCAGCGGCCATTCCTTTTGTATGAAAGATTTTCAAATAGTATGTATGGATATTATTTAATAATCAACCAAAAGTGGTTTCTATTACAGTACTATGTGAAGAAAATATACGCTGTTTAATGATGAAAATAGGACAGAATTTGTAGAAAAAAAAGCTTCTAAAGTAATTGTCCTTAATGTTTTCTTAATATTTTTTCCAGATCATGATGAATTATACACCTATAAAAAAAGTACGGATTTTCTTTTCCTAAATATTCACATCTGGTAAGGGAACACTTAATCGGTAATTACATTATGATCAACAGCGCCCGCTAAACGGATTTACCTTCAGCAAACATCTCGTTTCAGTGACAGCCTGGCCTATCGACGTGCAATTTCAAAACCCAGAAAAGGTATGTATTGAAAACAACGGGAAGTCTTGGTTAATGGTTTTAGGTGTCTTGAATTGAAATTGACGTTGTTAAATGAAATTTCAATATTTGTTTTTCATATTACCGAAATATTCAATCATGTTTGGGTGACTAAAGGTTGTATTCGAAATCTTAAACATAAGGTTTCTGTACGATACTCATCCTATGCCTATATTACCTCAAATTCTAAAAACTTTACATGGAATTAAAATGTAGAACTTCTTTACAAATAGTTATACTTTATTATGTTCAGTTTAAATTTTCATTTAATTCAATAATTGAAAGATATCTCATTATGAACTGAATTCTGTAATAAAAATTTGAGAGTTGTGTGTAAAAAACCGGTTGGCAGTTATTTTAACGTGCACCTTGGGAAAAAAATGAGATTGTTTCCATTGATAAAATGCAATAATTGTCAATGGAAAGCAGTGAAACAATGGAGGATACGTATGCTTAAATAGTATTTGTTTTGTTAAAAAATTAGTATTCGAAGTATTATATTAATGAAAATTAGTGGCCTTAGTGTATTATTATGTTAAGGTTATAAGAAGGGTGTTTAGTACCAGAATATTTCAATTAACAGTTGGGAGGAACGTTTAGAAAACAATTTACCTCTAATATTTACGGCCGAGTTGGCTGTTCTATTAGAAATATGATTCACACTTAACAATAATTTTAGGGAGAGAGTCTCTTTTAATAAAGAAGGTGACGAAATGTTTATTAGAGTAACACCGATGTCTGGAATTGAGAAGCTAACCAACTATATCTCAGTACTGTTATTAAATATATTGGTGAAGTAGATGATATTTTGAAAAATAAGGGTTTAATATTGACCAAAACAAATTAAGAAAATAATTAGTTGTGTTAATAGTTGTGAGTGTCTTAATTGACGTTTTTAATGAAAGTTCAATATTTGTTTTTGGAAAGCTAAGTGGAGTTGCCATGAGAGACCAACATCAGACGAACTACGGGAGTTGATAACTGGCAACAAATATTTTAAGACACTAGTCTGGGCTGGACTGAACTAGATATATTTCAATATGTTTGAATTTCAGTCAGTCTTGTAATTTTTAAGTTAATAAGAAGTGGAGGGAAACAGAAGAGAAGGCAAATGTTTTTGATTTGAAAAGACAGGTTTTTGCATGGCATAGATAATGAAATGATGTTGTGATAGGTAGTAAAAACATAAATGTAGATTTAAATTGATGTCATTTTTTAAAAAAAATATAACGTTATTCCCTATCAATACCTAAAATGTGTTATCGGGGTCTTTTTCTTATATATATGTTAATATATTTTTAATATATATATATATATATATCATATATATATATTTATATTATATAATTATATATTATATATATAATATGTATTATTTATATATTATACATATAATATTTTATTATATATAGTATTAATATATATATTATAATATATAGATATATATATATATATATTATATATTATAATAGTATTACCAATATATATATATATTTATAAAGATTAACAAATTATAGAGAGATATCGCTACTTTATACGTATACTTATTATAAATAAATATTTCTTATTACAATAAATACTCTTTATATATAATATTTTTTCAATTATAAATTTAAATAACTAATTAATATGACCGAAATTAAATCGCAATGTTATTAGAATATATCATATTAAGGTTAGCAATGGGAATTGTTAGCGGATTAAAATTCTGTACTGGTGAAGAGTATATTAGTATGAAGTTCCTAGATGTATTGTGATATAATTGTAATGTTGAAAATTAGAAAAAGGCTAATTTTAGAAGTAAAATTTTTTATAGTTTCATCAACTACTGTAGCTAATGTTCGAAGGGTCTTTATGTTATAGAGAAAAAACATAGATAATTTATTGTGAAATTCATTTTTTATAAAAAACTTCAAAATAATTTAGAGACAACCTCTTAAAACGTATTACCAAATTCTGACTTTTTCTGCTTCCATTTCCATATATTGCCAAATACACTATAAATTAAATTTCTCTTACAAATATGTCTAAAAAGTAGTGAAAAAGCTGTTTTAATAAGATAAACACGTTTAATAAAAAACTTCTTCTTCCCATAATTAGATTCAAGCTTTATTTCTTTAATCATAAGTATCATTTTAACACATGTACATTAGAGGTAAAATTTATGGAAAAATCCGTTAACTGGAACGAGTTAAAAAAAAGTAGCGACATTTTTAGTATATTGCTAATTTTTTGGATAAATCGTTTTCAAAACATTGAAAATTTTCATAATTATTTGGGGTGATATAGAAAAGGTAGTTACGTTAATTCTTTATAAAATTGGAAGTAATTTTACAGAGGATTTAGTTTTAGCATTTGATAAAAATAATGTATGTTCATTGAAATGCATAATTCCAATGCGTCTAATGCTAGTTTTAATTTAATTTATGTATAAAAAAGCTTTTAAGAAGGTATTTATTTCACTACTATGATAGTCTTAAATTGATATTGGCGTTTATTTATTTAATGAAATTCAAATAATTTGAGTTTTATATAAGTTCATTAAAAAAAAGTCCGTCAATTTAGACACCTAAACTTTATATCACAACAAAGGCTCTACCCGTCGATGGAGCATTTTTGCGTCTTATTTCAATTTAGATAACCATTAGAATTTTTTAGCAATGATTACTATAGATAAAGTGCCCTAAAAATCGATTGAATAAAGACTTCCCAATATTTGAATCCCCTTATATAATTAAGAAAATAATGAATACCATTATAAGCTATTTCACATTTAGATAAAATTTGAAAATACTGCTTTTCGTTGTCTTAAAATTTTTTACTTACATAACAAGATTATTAAACTCTTGTTAAAGTTTAGTAATTTCTACAAATTTTACTATAACATTTGAATAATTATTTATAATTCCCTTAAAATATAGGTAAATCGATATTTTAAACGGTATTTATTCATGAAGGCATTTGAAAATAAATAATTAATGTGTTGCATTGAAATGGAAGCTCAAAAGATAAACGCAGAATATTTGTACATTTATTGTTCAGACGTCAAAGTTTTAATTAATGAAATTTCAAACTTGTTTTTCTATACTAAATATTTCATTAGTAGTGAAATCCAGTTATATTATTGATTAAAAAAAAAATTACTTCTAAACTAATTTATATTTTTAATTTCTTAATTTTTCACATTACAAATTAAGTAAAACTCTAAAAGTACGATTTTCCTAAATGATCAACATTTGAAATTCTATTTGATAATTCTGTAATAATTGATGTATGTTTTTAACAGTATCTTTTACATTTGAAATAATAAATGTGTTTCATATGTGAAATGGAAATTTCAAAAATCGTAAGATCGCAGAAATAATAGTTTCTAGGTGTCTGATAATTGAGATTTTTTAATTGTAAATAAATTTCAATATTTGTTTATATACAAAATATTATCTAATATTCATTATTAGTGAAAACCTGTTTTAATAAAAAATTATTTAACTTTATAAATTACGCTGTTTCTTAAAATTTTTACATTACAAATTTAATATTCTTAAAAGTGTGTTTCCTTTAAAATTTACATTTGAAAATTAGCAGCATGGAAGATAACTTCACACTTTAATACGGTAATTAATTTAGTCATATTGAAAAATAATGTTGTTTCATTGAAATGCAATTTCAAAAAGCATGAAAAGCGAATTTGTTAATAGTTTTAGGGTCTTAAATTGACGTTTTTAATTGATAAATTCAATATTTGTTTTTAAATACAAATATTTCATTAGTTGTTGAAAACCTAGTTTTAAAAAAATTAATATTATAACGTATTAATACGCTTTTTCTTAAATTTTCACATTAACAAATATTAGGAACTCTTAAAAGTACGGTTTTTCCTAAATTCAACATTTGAAATATTTGATATTAATTTTCTTAAAATAGAGTTTTAACGGTATTTTTAGCATTGAAAAAAATAATGTGTACATTTGAAATTGCAATTTCAAAAGCAGAAAAAGGAATTTGTTAATAGATTTAGGTGTCTTATAATTGACGTTTTTTAATGAGAAATTTTAATATTTTATTTTATTATTATGTTAATACCAAATGATTTACATAGTTGTGAATAACCTTGAATTTTTAATAAAAAAATTATTTTAAACTTCTAAATATTACGCTTTATCTTAAATTATTCACATTTACAAAGGTGGAACTCGTAAAAGTACGATTTTCCTAAAATTCATATTACATTGAAATTATTGTAATTTCTATTTGTAATTTTTAATTAGGTTATATTTGCATTTTGTAAAAAATAATTAGTGTATATTCATTGAAATGGAATTTTCAAAAAAAGCAGAATAAGCGAATGTTATAATATGTTGAAGTATGTATCTTAAAATTGAACGTTTTTAATGAATGTCTAATAATTTGTTTTTTATATACAAAATATTTCATTGATCTTATTATAAAAATGGTTTTAATAAAAATAAATTGTTAATCTTCTAAAATTACGCTTTTTCTAAAATTATTACATTTTTACAAATTTAGAACTCTTAAAGTACGAATTTTCCTAATTTCAACATTTGAAAATTTTATTCAGGTAATTCTTAAGATCAAGGGTTTAAACTGTATTTGGGTGGACTGAACAGAAAATGTGGTCATAAAATGCAACGAAAATAAGCTAATAAAAATCGAATTTGTTTAAAAGTTATAGGTGTCTTAAATGACGTTTTATAATGAAAATTTCAATATTTGTTTTTTTATGTTATATAAAAAATATTTAATTAGTTTTGAAAACCTGTTAATAAAAAGACTATACTATCTAAAATTATCGCTTATTCTTAAATTTTCACAATACAAATTAAAAACTCTTAAAAATTACGATTTTTCCTAAATCCCTATAAGCCAAATTTAATTTGGTTAATTTCCTTTATACTGAGTTATTTACAAAAGCAATTTTCATCAGCTTTTCAATCTATGTAATAACGACATTTTGCCTTTTCACATAATGTCTGTCAATTATTCACTATAACACCATATGATCGACTTTTGTTAACACTATTTGCTTAGTGCTCTTCATAATTGAGTTATCTTTTTCTCACTTTAGAACTTTTTACACTTTCCATTTTATATTACTAGTTCTTTTTACATCCTTGCTTATTCACCTTCAAAACTACTCCATTCTTTAGTAGTAGCAACTTTTAGCTTGTACTACTTGCTAACCTTATATGAATAACAACTTTTTTTTATATCTACTCTAATAATATTTCTCATCTCTTCTCTTTAAATAACCTCATCATTACCACAATCTCTTAGACATCTCACATCATGCATGTATTTGCGATTCTCTTTCCTCTAACTATTTTTACACACTCTGTCATAATTATACATCGTGGTTAATCACTCTCAATCAATTGTAGAATCCTAAATTCTTACCGGCTATTTCTCTTAGACACATTTGAATAACCCACACTTGTCCGTTTTACAATCTCTGCCTATTTCAACTGATAACTCGTCAACACATTTCGAATGATTCCACCGCTAGAAACTAGATTTCACTTTGTATTACTACTATGTTAATTAGTTTTATACTCTGCGTGGTTCTGTAATCACTCTGTTTTTAATGAAATTTCACATATTATTGACATCTGCTTTTACCACTCCTACTTTCACTCTTGCTTACTAACCTTATCATAATTACTCACCTCTCTGCATTTAGATATGTTTGGAAATAAACCTGTGCCCTTCATACCATTAAAAACTTTTGAATCTTCTAATAATCTCGCTCTTCTTCTTATACATCCTTCATGCCATTTTACTAAATTTAGAAACATCTCTACAATAAGGTACGTAGGGTTATCTCTCCATACATTTATTCACCTATAGATTTTAATACTCTCTCATGTTTTACACAATCCTCTTATAACAACTCTGCTAGTTTTTACGGTGACCTCTATTCGGATGCATTTCGTGTAACACAACTTTTGATTTTCAAATACTATAAGCTTTCATTATCCAGCACAATGTGCCTAAATCATCTGGCATTAAATAACACAAAATAGGATGAATTTGATTAATAGTGTTAGTATTCTTTAAAAACTTCACGTCTTTTTTTTAATAACAACTTGTTTGAGTTATTAATCAGTTTGTTCATATCAACACATATATTTTCATCACTCATGTTGTGTATAACTATCTTTGTCTTTTAAGCACAACCTCACTCAATGACCACCAACTACAAAACATAATAGAATGTATATATCTCAATTTGATTATTTATGCAATAATTACAATATTTTGATATATCTCATCTATTTTTCCTAAATTTTTTCAACATCATTGCGTTTTAACCACTCGAGCTGTTTATTTACTCCGAAATGTCATATTTTGTTTACACCCTTATGTCTTTTACCAACAAAATCTCATGTCTTAGTATTGAACAACCTTGTTTTAAACTCAACATCTTTTACATCTTCTAAAAACTTATCGCTGTTTTCTCACTACATCTTCTCTCATTTACCCGATTTTGCCAAACTATCTACGACCATATTCATATGAAACGTTTTACACCCGATTTTTTTCCTAAATTTCCCACCACAGTGAAATTATTTAAGTTTCAATTTACCACCAATAATTGATAGTTTTTTAACGGGTATGCTTTTTACCAGCATACTGAAAACCATTATCGCTTGGTCTCATTATGAATATGCTATTTTCAACAAGCAAAAACTCGTATATTTCGCTTCACATCTAGTGTCAGGTTGTCTCTAACTTAAATGGAACGTTTTAACTGAACTTTAATCTTCTTATTAACACTTGCTTTTAACATACTTTTGTTGTTTATTTACACTGACTTATTCCTCAGAAATAAATCTCTTGCTATTATTCACACAATTATGTGTTAAACAAACCTTTTTGTAATCAATAAATACCACTTTTAAGCTCTTCTTTACTACTATAGATTTTATGCATTCCTTTTTCTGTTCCATTTATCTCACTCATTCTACTAGAATTCTACAAACTCTTTAATAAGTACATTCCTTGTTCCTTTAAACACTCTTGCTATTCACTCATCTAATAGCTTAATTTTTTAACAACGTTCACTTCGTGCAACCTTTGAGTCTTTTTAAACCTCTGCGTGTTTATTTCACTCAGTAGTTAGAACAATATATTAACCTTGTCTGTTCACAAACTGCAAAGTGGAATTTTCTAAAACGCAGCACAAAAGTGCGGATATTTACTAACTCAGTTTGCATATATAGCGGTCCCTAATGTCTGACACATTCTTTTCAATGACTATTTACAACCATATCTTATTTGTATCACTTCTACTTGTTAACATTTAGCCAACTTTATTACAACTTCTGTTAATATTATCAGCTCTGTGAACTATTTAACAACTCGTGTTTTTTAATATATAACATCATTACTTAACTCACTCTAAGACATCTATTCGCTTGTACTCATAGACTTTTTCACTATACACTCTGCTTTACACTCATCTAATTTTATTACTTATACTCCGGTACTCAACTAAAGAGTTATCTGACTTTTATTAAATTTTTTTATAAATATTGCCGACTTTTATCAACTACGTGCGTTAATTACTAAAAAATCTGCCTTAGTATTCTGCTATCGGAAGTCACAACTTTTATAGCATTGTAAAACGACACTAATATGGGTGTTCATTGAAATGCGACTATTTCAACAACCTATAACGTCTGAATTTTTAGCTTCTATTGAGTTTTCAGGCATTGTCTGCATAAATTGACCTCTTTTTTGTTCATATTTACACATTTTTGCCTGATACCACAATTAGCTTGTTTTTAACACTTATACCATAATGACATACTCCTTCTGCCTTTAATTAACGTTGCTGAAAAGCCAATCGATCTTTAAATTAAAAAATTTCTTATTACACTTCGTCAAAATTATGGTTTCAACTTCCTTTAATATTTTCCAACACGACTTATCTAAAACACTGTTGAGTAACTTCTTAAACACGATACTTTGATCTTTTTACCTTTATAATTATTTTCAACCTCTTGACATATTTAACTACCTTGTTGTAAACTCCTTCTATTATCATTTGAATTTATATTCCAATGGCTTATTTTTAACTAAGTCTATCTTTGAAACCCAACAGTTAGATTATCGTAAGCTCTTTGCCTTTTTATTAATCTGACCATATCAACTAATCTCTAAATAAGTCAGAAACCACGCGCCTGGTATATATTCTCTGCTACGAGCTAAGTCATGTTTTATGTCTATCTCTTCCATATATTGTATCGCCTTTGTTTTTTTACCAATTCTATGACATTGTCAATATTTGTTATCTACTAGACCATAATTTTAACCATTCACGCTGTGATATTTGCAACCTCTCTGTTCCTTTATAATAACAAAACTCTGTACTAATCCTTTACCACTAGTTTATAGTTACAAACCCTTCTTTCTTCAAAATTATTCACGCATTTTATCAAATTCCAGCACTCGTTATAAAAGTATTCGCCGATTTTTTCCTAAATTTTCATATAATGTACTGAACATATGATCTTTTATTAACCTCACTTATAATGAATTAGCCGAACGTTTTGTATATCTTACCACTTTTTGTATTAATTTACGTCAATTTGAAAAAATAAGGTTTCATTGGAAATGCAATTTCAAATAGCAGAAAAGCGAATTGTTAATAGTGGTTTTAGGTGTCTTAAAATTGACTTTTTTTTAATGAAATTTCAATATTTGTTTTTATATACCAAATATTTCATTAGTAGTGAAAAGCTGTTTTAAGTAAAACAATTCTAACTTCTAAGAAATATCAGCTTTCCTTAAATTTTCAGCATACAAATTATAGATACTCTTAAAAGTAGGAATTTTTCAACAAGCTTCACATTTAAAATATTTGTAATTCTTAAAATTGGCGTTTTTAAGGGATTTTTATTTAGCATTTGAAAAAATAATGTTTTCTATTGAAATGGAATTTCAAAATGCAGAAAAAAAGCGATTTGTTAATAGTTTTAGGTTGCTTAAATATGAGCGTTTTTTAATGAAAATTTCAAATATGTTATATACAGTAATACCGTATAATGGTGAAACATGTTTTAATTAAAAATTATTAATTTCTAAAATTAATTATTTTCGATAACTTCCCACTATGAAAAATTAAGAACTCTTAAATAGTACGATTTTTCTTAAATTTCATACATTTTGACCATTTTCTGAACATTCGATATTATCATATAAATATAATATTTTACGGTTATTTATTATCATTTTTGAAAAATTACTGATGTGTTAAATTGAAATGCAATTCAAAAAGCAGAAAAGCGATTTGGTAATAATTATTATAGGTGTCTTAAATTGACGTTTTTTAATAAAATTTCGAATATTGTTTATATAATACCAAATGAAGAATGCTGAGGGTTGTGTGATAAAACCTTTTTTAAATAGAAAAATTATAACTTTGCTAAAATTTTTTTTTTTTTATCCCCCTCTGAGGCTTTATTTTTTTTCTTTTTATATAAAAAATAAAAAAAAAATATTTTTTTTTTAGTTTCACAATTAGGATCATTAAGAAACTCCTAAAGTCCAGATTTTTCCTTAAATTGACAGCATAGGATAAATTATATTTGTAATTCTGAAAATTGAGATTTAGATTTGATATGTTTCAGCATTTGAAAAAATCGAAGTGATTCAAAGAAATTATATATAAATTAACGAGGACAAAAGCTGACCTTTGTATAATAGTTTAGGTGTCTGAAAATTGACGTTGGTTTAATGAAGTTTTTAGTAGTCTTTTTTAATTTATTATATATATAACCTAATATTTTCCTGATTACTAAATAGCTTTATTAATGTTTTAATAAAAAAAATTTCTCTTATTCTAAAATACCTTTTTTCTTTAAATTTTCACATTGACAAATATGTTTGTAACATTAAACTTACCGATTTGTCCTAAATTATCTAAAACATTTGAAATTATTTGTAATTCTTAAAATTGAGTTTTAACGATATTTTATGTAATTTGAAAAATAAGTAATTAAGTTTCATGAAAATTGACAATTTCAAAAAAGCAGAATAAAAAAGCGAGTTTTAGCAGTTAATATGATATTTTGGCGTCTTAACATTTGACGTTTTTTAAAAAATGGTAAATTTTCAGTATTTTGTTTATATATACCAAATATTACATTAGTTGGGTAGAGCTTATTTCCTGTTTTAAAAATAATAAAATTTTTATACTTTTCTAAATATTAACGCTTTTATTATCTTAACTTTTCACGATTTACCATAATTTTAGAAAACTTATACTTTAAAAGTACGATTTTTCATAGATTTTCACATTTTAAACTCTAAGGGAAAAAATGTAAAACAGTTTTAAATTAATTGAGATCAGCATTTGAAAGAATAATGTTTTTCATTGAAAGGCAATTTCAAAAACAGAGAAGCGAATTTGTTAAATAGTTTTAGGTGTCTTAAATTGACGTTATCACCTATTTTAATGAAATTTCAATATTTGTTCATTATATACCAAAATATTTCCTAGATGTGGAAAACCTAGTTTTAATAAAAAAATTATTAACTTCTAAAATTACGGTTTTATTTATTCTTATAAATTGATCACATGTACAAGAATATTTTGAACTCATGGAGTTCCATTTAGTCTAAAAATTCCAGATGTAAATTTATTTATTAAAATTCTTAAAATTGCAACCTGAATACATTGCATTTGAACCTTTTGAAAAAAATAATGTGTTTTCATTGAAATGCAATTTTAAAAAGCAGAAAAAGCGAGTTTGTTAATAGTTGGTGTCTTGAAATCTTGTCGTCCTACGTATGAAACTTTTAGTATTTTTTTTGATATACCAAATATTTCATTAGTTCTGAAAATCTATGTTTAAATGATAAAAAAAATTTAACTTCTAAAATTACGCTATTTTTCTTAAATGTTCACTATAACATATTAGAACTAAATTCTATAAAAGTGTTGATTTATCCTTAAATTTCAACTAATTGAAATATGTTAGGTATTCGTAAATTGAGTTTTTAACGGAATTTTCAGCATTTGAAAAAATAATGTGTTTCATTGAAATACAATTTCAAAAAGCAGAAAAGCGAATTTATTATAAGTTTTAGGTCTTAAATTGCCGTTTTTTAATGAAATTTCAGTACATTGTGTTATAATATATATACCAAATTATCATTAGTTGTGAAAACCTGTTTTAAATAAAAAATTATTTATTTTTAACTTTAATATTACGCTTTTTCTTAAATTTTCACAGTACTAAATTTTAAACTCTTATTAAAGTACGAAAGTTGCCTAAGATTTCAAACTATTTGAAATTATTTTATAAGGTTATTCTTAAGAATGAATGTTTTTAACGAGATTTTTAGCATTTGAAAAGAATAATATGTTTTCATTGAATTTCAAAAAACAGAGAAGCGAATTTGTTAATAGGTTTAGGTGTCGTAAATTGACGTTTTTTTAATGAATTTTCCATATTTGTTTTTATATACCAAATTTCTTTTTTTATTTGTATAATAAAAATTGTGATAATATCTTCGTTATTAGTAAAAAATTTTTAACATCAAAAATAAAATTATGCTTTTTCCTTAAAGTTCACATTTAAAAAAGCTAGTTACTTGCATAATTTCTATTATCAGTCTTCATTAATATTTTGCTAAAGAATAATTGGATAAAAAAAAAATTATAAAAGTAAAATCTCATCATAATTGGGTTTTTTTTTCGTATTTTTTAGCATTTGCAAAAGTGAAATAATAATAATTTGTATCACAAAATCCATTTCACTTCCATCCCTAGAGAATTTGTTTTAAAGAGTTTTAGGGTCTGTAATAATTGACGTTATAATGACAATTTCTATTTTTGTTGTGATATATATATAATAATATATACCAAATAATTCATTAGATGTGTACAAACCTGTTCTAATAAAAAATTTTAATACTTTTAAAAATTACGCTTTTTCTCTAATTTTTCCGATTATAACTTTTCGTCTCATTAAAAAGTACGATTTTTCCTATAATTCAACATTTGAAAATTATTTGGTTAATCTAAAATTGAGTTTTTAATGTGATTTTCAGCATTTGAAAAAAGTAATGTGTTTCATTGAAATTCCAATATTTCAAGAAAGCAGGGAAAAGCGGAATTATGTTATTAAATAGTTTAGTATAGGATGTCTTAAATTGCACGTTTTTTAAATGAATTTCAATATTTTATGATTTTTCTTATACAAAATAATCCCTTAGTATGAAAACCTGTTTTTCTACCGAAAAACAATTTTAAACTTCTAAAATTACGACCTTTTTTTCTTAAATTTTTCACAATTACAAATTTAGAACTCTTAAAAGTACCGATTTTTCCTGCTTCTTAAACATTTAGAAGTATTTGATAATTCTTAAAATTGAGTTTTTAACTATAGGTTATTTTCAGCATTTGAAAAAATAATATGTTTCATTGTATATGCAATTTCAAAAAGCAGAAACTGAGTTTGTTTAATGTTTTTGGCTTCATTAAAATTGATTCGTTTTTTAATTTGACAATTTCAGTATTTTTTTATAGATATATACATATATATATAATTGACAATAAAACTGTTTAATAAAAAAAATTTTAACTTCTTAAAGTTACGCTTTTTTCATTCTATAACTGCTTCACATTTACAAATTGTATGAATTTCTATGCTATAATAGGAGGACAGTTTCTCTCAAAGATTTTCAAAACATCTGCTAATTTATATTTGGTTATAAAGTCTTTTAAATATAACAACCTTATAAATACTTCAACTCAATACCAATTGGCATATTTGATTATATAGATAATGTTTTTCATTGAAATGCGAATGTTTAAACAACCAGCAGATAAGACTACTATATCTAAGTTAACATTAAAGTTTTAGTGCGTATACTCTAATATGAACGTTAATATTTAATGCAAATTATCAAACTACACTTTTATTCCTTAAATCATAAATTACCAAAACAATACTTCATTTCATTAGTTAATAAAACCTGTTTTAATAAAAAATACTAACTTCAACCTCCAACGAATATATCCGATATTCTCTTAAATTTCACATTACAAATATAGAACTCTCTTAAAAGTTCGATTTTTCCTTAATTTCAACATTTAATTTATTTGAATTCTATAAATTTGAGTTTTTAACGGGATTTTTAAAAGCTTTTGAAAAAATAAATGTGTTTCATGAAATGCAATTTTAAAAGCAAGAAAAAAGTACAATTAGTTAATAGTTTTAGGTGTCTTTTAAATTTACGTTTTTTGAAATGAAATTTAGATATTTTTTTTTTATTATATACCAAAAATATTATCATTTAAGTAGTAGATACAAAGCAGTTTTTAATAATAAAAATTTTATTACATTCTAAAAAATTCGCTTTTTCTTTAAATTTTCATTCATAACAAATTTAAACTATTAAAGGATAGGTTCTGTCCTAATTCAACATTTAGAATTATTGTAATTCGTAAAATGAGTTTATTAACGTATTTTCTAAGCATTTGCAAAAAATTAAATATTTTCATTTGAAATGCCAATTTTTCAAAAAGCAGAAAAGCGAGTTTGTTAATAGGTTTTAGGTTTCTTAAATGACGTTTTTTAATGTAAATTCAAGTATATTTGTTTTAGATAATACCAAAATATATGAAGATTACTGTGATAAGTCCTGATTCACTATGAAAATTTTAAAGCAACTGGATGAAAACTATAGCTCTATATTTCTTAAATTGTTCACTTACCAAATTTTAGAACTCTAATTAAATAAAGGTAAACGATATTCCTTAAATCTTCAACATTGAAATTATTAATTGGTAATTACTTAAAATTGATTTTTTAACAAAACAATTGTCGGTTCAATAGGATTGTGTATTCACTAGTTATGGATGTCAAAAATGCCAATTTAAATGCAGAAAGCATGATTTTGTTAATAGGTTCTTAGTCATCTTAATATTGTAGTTATAAGAAAAATTTCAATATTTTGTTATGCTAGTTTAGATGCGGTGAGAATGGTTCACTCTGTGTTGACAGTTTAAACTTGTTTAAATAATAAAAATTTAAACTTCTAAAATTATGCTTTTTCTTTAAATTTTCACATTACAAACTTAAAGAACTCTTAAAAGTACGATTTTCCCTAAATTTCAACATTGAAATTATTTTGGTAATCTTAAAATTGAGTTTTGTAACTGTATTTTTAGCATTTGAAAAAATAATCGTGTTATAATCATTGTATAAATTGCAAAATTCACAAAGCAGAAAAAGGATCGTAATAACCATCAGTGCACTTCCCATGACATATGACATTTGAAATTTCAATATTTTTTTTATATATTACTAAAATAACAGTAGGTACTGAATAAATACCTAGTTTACTACTAATTTAACTGATAAAGATAACCTTTTTCTTATCCCGAACATCATTCAGTAATTCGAAGACACTCCTTTATATTTGAATTTTTCCTAAATTATTCACTGCACCAGCAAATGTTATTTTGGTAATCTTAATATATATGAGTTTATTTAATTGTATATTTCACATTTTGCATAAAAAAATAAGGTGTTTTGCTTAGATAAGTCAAATTTCAAAAGCAGAATAATCTGAACGATTATGTTAATAGTTTTAGGTGTCTTAAATTGACCTGTTTTTTAATGAAAATTTCCAATTTGAATATATATTTCTATAACCAAGATTATTCATTAGTAGTGAAACCTGTTTTACAAAAAAAAAATTAACTTCGTAAAATACGCTTTTCTGAAATTTTCACATTACAAATTTAGAAACTCCTTAAAAGTTACGATTTTTCCTAAATTTCAACATTAAATTTTATCTTGATATTCTTAAAATTTGAGTTTTTGACGGTATTTTTAGCATTTGAAAAAATAATGTTATTTTAACATGTTTTTGAATTTCAAAAAGCAGAAAGCGAATTTGTTAAGTTTTAGGTGTCTTAAAGTTGAGTTTTTTAATGAAAAATTAACAAATATTTGTTTTAATATATATCCAAATAACTTTCAAAATTAAGTGTAAAACCGTGATTTTAAATAAAAAAATATTAAACCTTCTAAAAATACGCTTTTTCTTTAAATTTCACAGTTACAATATTTGAACTCGTAAATAATAGTAGATTTTCCCTATATATTAGTTACTATACAATATGAATATTATTGATAATTCTTAAGAATTGAGTTTTTAACGGTATGTTTTAGCCATTGAAAATTAAATCAAGGGTGTTTCATAGAATAGGAAGCAGATAAACAAAGCGAATTTTTGTAATAGTTTAAGTGGTGTACTTTAGAATTTGAAGTTTTTTAATGAAATTTTCAGAGTATTTATTGGTAATTCTTAAAATATTTCATTAGTAGTGAAAACTGTATTGAGATAAAAAAATTTTCTCTTCTAAAATTACGCTGTTTCTTAATTTTCACATACAATATTGACTCTTAAAATACTAGATTTTTCCTATAATTTCACATTTGTAAATTTATTCGTAGTAAATCTTAATAATGAGTTTTTAACGTTATTATTGTAGCATTTTGATAAAAATAATGTGTTAATTCAATGAAATGGAATTTCAAAAAAGGTAAATAACAGATATAACGTAAATTTGTTAATAGTGTTATAGGTGTACTAATTGATGATTTTTTAATGATAATTCTATAATATTTAGTTTATATTTTATATACAAAATATTTTCAATTATTAGTTGAAAACCGTTTTAATAAAAAATTTTTAACTTCTAAAAATTACGCTTTTTACTAAAATTTATTACATTACCAATTAGAACTCTTAAAAGTTACTGAATTAATTTTCTAGATGCTAAAATATCTGCAATATAAACATCCTCGAACATAGATTCTCCGTAATCTTAAAAGAATATAGAAATATTAAGAAGAATTAACTGGGATTTTTAAATTTTTTCACAATTATGATCAACCAGATACTACTGCTTGTCAACCTCAACTCGCATTTATCGACCAAAGCCGTTTACAGCCCAACTACCACCACCGGAAGTTCTTGTAATAGTAGTTAATAGCTGCTCTAAACCTATATATTAGAGACGTGTTTTGAATTCTGCAAATTTTCATTACAATTAGTTGTGATATTATAAGGACCGACCTATATACCTCTCTTAAATAATTCGATACATACGATGAATACCCTCACGGTTTACACCAGCATATGCACCTCCCGGTATAGAGTCCTAATGTAAAACACCTTACGCGTCCTAATCCTATAAAGTACTGTCACACGTCCTATAACGTCGGAATTATTGAACTCTTCAAAGAAATTTTATCAGTTTTTCCATATACATGACTACAATAATCATAAATCCTGTGCAATATGTATCAATTTTTATAAGTCGTACTCCAGTTTGGAGCTTTTTTTAACGGGAGTAGTGTAATCTCCAGGCTCTCTGAGAAGATAAAAGTAGAAGAAATCCTCGATGAATAGCGATGAGATTGCTATAATTTCAAATAAAGCCAGAAAAGTGAATTTGTTAATAGTTCTAGGTGTCTTAAATTGACCGTTTTTTATTGAAATTTTAAGTATTTTATAATTTAAATATAACGTGTATTTTTTAATTAGTTGTTGAAAACAGCACGAAAACTCAAGGTATCTTCTAATTTTTTACGCTTTTTCTTAATTCACCTAATTACAAATTTTAGAACTATTAAAAGTACGATTTGTCCTAATTTCAACATTTAAAAATTATTTGATTAATTCTTAAAATTGAGTTTAGTTTAACGGTATTTAGAGCATTTTGATAAAAATAATGTGTTCAATTGTAAAATGGAATTTTCAATAAATGACAGAAAAAGCGAATTGTTAATAGTTTTAGGTATCCCTGTCTAAAATTGACGTTTTTAATGATAATTTCAATATTTGTATTATATATTTATATATTTAAAAAAAATAGTTCATATTGAAAAGTTACGATGCTATAAATAATAATATCTTTCATGTTAATTTTTACAGTTCTGTATTTATTTTTCTATGGTAAATTTAAGCAGTGTTTTAGCATGATATTTGCAAATTTCAACATTTAGAATTATTTGTCTTTCTAACAATTTCATTAAATTGAGTGTTAACGGATATTGTTTTTTGAGAAAATAATGGGTTTCATTGAAAGCAATTTCAAATAAAGCAAAAAATCGAATTTGTTAATATTTTTAGGAGTCTTAATTGACGTTTTTTAAAATGATAATTTCTGATTCTTAATTTATATACCAAAATATCTTCATTAGTTGTGAAAACCTGTTATAAGTAAAAAAGACTAATTTCTAAAATTAAAACGCCTTCTTCTAAATTTTCACATTAACATAATTACAACTCTCTAAAAAAATACGATTTTTCCTATATTTCAACTATCTGAAATTTTGGATATATAATTTTGAGTTTGTTTTTATAGGTATTTTTAGCATTTGAAACAATAATGAGTTTCATTGAAATGCAAATTTCAAAGAAGCAATAAAATCGAATTTGGTTAAATTAGTGTTAGGGTCTTAAATGACGTTTGTTAATGAAATTTCCAATCATTTGTTTTTATTACCAAAAATATTTACTTTAGTAGTGAAAACCTGTTTTAATAAAAAATTTTAACTCTATAAATAACGACTTTCCTTAAATTTGCACATACATAATTATAGAACTCGTTAACTAGTAAAGTTTAGCAAACTTTCAACTTTTAATAATTATTTGTAAGCCAAGTTCATAAATTATGAGTTTAAACGGTTATTTCATGAAACTAAAAATTAAAGAGATGTTTTTGATAGAATCTAATTTTAGGAAGTAGTTGATAGGATTTGATTTATTAATAGTTTTAGTTTCTTAAATTGACGTTTGAACCCATAAAATTATCAATATTTGTTATATACCAAATATTTTCATAGTTGTGAAAACCTGTTTTAAAAAAATGCTAAAACTTTATAAGTATGTAATCATTTTCCTTCACACACATACATTATTACATTAGAACTCTAAAATAGTACTGATTTTATTCGCTAAATTTCACATTTGGATAATATTAAGATAATAATATTAAAAATTGGGTTTTAAACGGTATTTTTAGCATTTGAAAAATATAAATGTATTTTACCATTGAAATGCTATTTCAAATAGCAGAAAAATTGACGAATTTGTTATAAAAGAGATAGGAAAGATATTTATAAGGTGTCTTAAATTGACTTTATTTAATGAAATTTCATATCTTGTTTTATTATTATAACAATATTCATTAGTATTAGTAGTGAGATAAAACCGTTTTAATAAAAAATTTTAAACTCATAAAAATCTCGTTGCCTGGTTGTAAATATTTCATGCATTAACAAATTTAGAACTCTTAACAATACGATTTTTCCGATAATTCAACATATAATAATTATTATGAATAATTCTTTAAAAATTGGTTATAGAGTTTTTAACAGTATTTTTAAGCATTTGAAAAAAATAATGTGTTGCATTGAAATGGAATTTTCAAAAAGTTAAAAAAGCGAAAGTCAGGACCCTGTTTTTGATACTAAATTTGCTCTGAAAGAATGAGAGGGGAGCTGATCTGAGTTTTGATATACCTAAAAATATTTCAGGTTTTATGAAAACCTGTTTAATAAAAAATTTTAATTCTAAAATACGTAACTGTCATTAAATTTTTCAACTATTACAAATTTAAAACTCTTATGAAGTACAGATTTTTTCCTTAGAATCTTAAGTTTTCTTTGTTTGTAATTCTTAATAAATATATTGCGGATTTAAGGGGATTTTTAGCATTTGAAAATAATATATTAAATAAAGTGAATTTCTTTAAAAATGCAATTTCAAAAAGCAGATTAAATCGAATTTGTTATTAGTTTTAAGTGTGTCCTAAATATACGTTTTTTAATGAAAATATCAATATTTGTTTTTAAATCTCTATAATATTTCTAATATTTAGTAGTGCTAACCTGATATAATTTAAAATTTTAACTTATAAAAGTACGCTTTTTCTTAAAATTTTCACTAATTACAAAATTAGAACTCTATAATAGTAATAGGGTAATATTAGGATTGATAATTATTTGGTAATAGGGTAGAAATAGTTTTAACGGTATTTGTAGCATTTGAAAAAATAATGGTTTAATTGAAAAGCAATTTCAAAAACACAGAATAACATTCGTCCCGTTTGTGTATAGTGTCGTACGCTATTGACGTTTTTTTTAATGAAATTTCAATATTTGTTTTTATACAATAGCATTAGTAGTGAAAAGCTGTTTTATTAAAAAAAATATTTAACTTCTAAAATTTAACTAGCTTTTTCTTAAATTTTCCCATTACAAATTATAGAACTCTTAAAAGTACGATTTTTTCCTAAATTTAAACATTTCAAACCGATGTTTTGAGTAATTTCTAGAAATATAAGATTTATATATTATACGGGATTTTTGTCAGGCATTTGAAATAAAAATGTGTTTCATTGCAATGCAAGTTCACAAAACGCAGATAAAAAAGCGAATTTGTTAAATTTTAGGCGTTCTTAAATGAATTTTTTTAATGAAATTTCAATATTGTTTTCATATAACCATAATATTTCAATAGGTTGATTGAAAAACTCTATGTTTTAAATAATCAAATAAATTAAACTTCTAAAATTACCGCTTTTTCTTAAATTTACACATAACAAAATTTAGAATTCTTAGAAGTACGATTTTTCCATAAAATTTCAACATTATTATTAAATCATTTTGAGGTATTTCTTTAAAATTCGTTCACTGAAGAATTTATGATATTTGAATAATAATGTGTTTCATGAAATGCAATTTCAAAAAAGCAGAAAGCGAATTTGTTAATAGTTTTAGGTGTCCTAAGATTGACGTATTTTTAATGAAATTTCTATATTTTTTTTTATATACCAAATATTATTTCATTAGTTGTGAAAAACCTGTTTATCAAAAAAATAAATTTCTAAAATTTATGTTTTTTATTAAGATACAAATTACAAACTATTTGACAAACTTATTAATGATAATTATACGGTTTTTCACTAATATTCAACATTTGAACTAATATTTATGTAATTCTATAAAGTTGAAGTTTTTAACGGATTTTTAGCATTTGATAATAATATATATGTTTCATTAAATGCAATTTCAAGAAAGCAGAAAGAGTCGAATTGTTAAAACCTTAAACTGAATAAAAGTTGGACCGGGATTAGATACTTGCCAATTAGTGTTAGACTTTTTATATAGTTAGTAATATCCAACATCTTCAACAGATATTTATTAACTTCTGCGGAGAAGTTGAATATAAATGTATATATATTAACTATAATTATATATTTTATTTTGGGAGGGGAGGTAAAGGCATTATATTATATATACAACCTTAGTAAACCCCGGTAGGCTATATTATATATTGTTTTTTTTATATAATTATTGTAGATATTTAGCATTCTAATGTCAATATAAAAGAGATTTAAAGTTATCTACTATAACTTCAATACATACAATTATATATAAATACTTTACTTATATATATAAATATCTTTATTTTTTTGTTATTTCTAAATATATACTTATATAATATTATATTAAACTTATATAATTCATTCCATTTAAATTATATATATATTTATCTACTGATACTATATATAATAACTATACCTTACCCCCTATATATTATATATCTATATATATAATATACCCAATCTATACTATACTTTGAATACTATACTTATATATATTTATAGTAAAGTATTACTAATACTAATTATTATAAACTATTATATTATATAATATATACTATATATTATAATATATATTATATATATTAATAATAATATAGTACTATTATATATCAGTGATGGGCGAATACGGCAACTTTTGGATTGATATACAGAAGATTTGTTTTCTTTTTTTCTTTGTTTTACAATACAAACCCCTCACGGGCAATGCCCTTTTTCAAAGGAGGGGGCAAAAAAAAATAGTATAATAAAATTACCTAAAGGAAAAACTTTAATAAAGGAAAAGAACCCACCTGTCCCTGCTAAACGCACATTCCCTCAGTTGGGCGGCAACCGCGGATTTAATAGAGGAAGTTGAATATAGGGGGAATAAGATGGCAAGGAGTTCCCTACAGATGGCTGTGAAAGAGCGTGCCATAGACGCGAAGAATCCGAGAACACAGCCCAGCAGTACAGAACCACGTTTCCGAAAGATGGCGCTAGCGTGCGACCTAGAGTGTAGGTACTTTACTACATGTAGACGTATTTTTGTGCTTTAGTGCACTTGTAGCATCTGTCGATTGTGTTGGCCATTTCGTTGCAGCAATTCTACGTCGCATAACAGCAGCAGCTTTACACAGAACAATACTTCCTACAACATGGATAGGACACGCCATTTAACGAGAGACGAGTGGGTAAGAGCATTTAGGCTGGTAGAGAAAGGCTGTAGGTTGAGGTAAGTGGCGAATGTGCTTGATATGCGTCATACCA
>JABUQX010119554.1:17500-22151 GCA_015478945.1 Trachelipus rathkii | reverse complement strand
CATCCACTAAAAAAAAAAAAGTATTAATAAAAATATTTAATTAATAAAATTTAATAAATGAATTTTATAAAAAAATTATTTAAAAAAATAAAAAAAATTAATTTCAAATTAAACTTCAAACAATTCAAACCAGTTTCAATTAATAAATAAAAAAAACTATAAGCGTCAATCAAAATAATTTCAAGTGCTTAGAGGATTTCAATTAAAAAAAAAAAAAAAAAATAATAAATTATGATTAAAATATAAAAATATTAGAAAAATAAAAAAAAAAAATAATAATAAAAATAAAAAATATAAATAAAAAAAAAATAGTAAAAAAACATAAAATTTAAAAAAAAAATAAATAAAAAAAAGAAAAAAATGACATATAGAAAAAAAAAATAATTACAAAAAAATATTATAAATAAATATATAAAACATAAAAATTAAATTTAAAAATTCAAAAAAAAAAAAATAAAATAAAAATAATTTAAAATTTAAAAAAAAAATATAAAAAAAACCATAAAATTAATAATAAAATTAAAAATAAATTAAAAAAAATTAAAAAAAAACTAAAAAAATATAAAATAAAATAAAATTGTAAATATATAAAGAAAATAAAAAGTAAATAAAAAAAAATATTTAAAATTCATAATAGTAAAGTAAAAATACACTAATATATATATATAATATATATATATATATATGGAGAAACATTGGTAAGCCAGGAGGAAAAAACAAAAGGTGGATAGAGTACATTGATGAGTTGTTGAATGTGAAATTGCAGTCGGAAGAGGAAGGAGAGAAGAGAAACGTGGAGGGAGAAGAGGAGGAGTAATTAACGCAGGACGAATTTGAGGAGGCGTTA
Source organism: Trachelipus rathkii (assembly GCA_015478945.1). Lineage (NCBI taxonomy): Eukaryota > Metazoa > Arthropoda > Malacostraca > Isopoda > Trachelipodidae > Trachelipus > Trachelipus rathkii. Next base: position 21,304 of record JABUQX010119554.1, on the reverse strand, counting down.
AGGAAAATGAAGAGCGAAAAACTCCTGGTGCAGGATGGATTAAAATATTGAGTGCATGAGGGAAGGGGAGGAGGGGCTGAAAGGCCTTGATGCAGATTTCGAATCAGGTGTTGGGTGGAGAGAGAGTGCCGAAGGTTGGGGAAGGAGATCAATTGAATAGTCTCCCATTTATAAAGGTAAAGGGGGGACCGCAGGTAAATTGTAAAAATTATAGAAGAATCTCACTAATGGATCACATGACGAAATTAATATGAAAGAATATTAGGAAGAAAATTAAGATCAAAAATAGAGCCACGATTGGATGAAAGCAGTATCTGGTACAGAAGGTGGTAGATACTACAGATTTAATGGTTGCATTAATGAATGATACAGAAAAGACATGGGGAATCAGATAAGAAGCATATATCGCCCCTCATAGGACTCTTGAAGAAAAGGCATTTTGATCTCTGTTACCAGAGAGAAAGCTGTGGAGAGTTCCGGAGAGGGATTATGAAGTTGGAGGCAGACTGTTAAAGGCAGTAAGAAGTACATACGTGAATAGCATAAGTAAGGTAAGAACAGGATAAAAAACGTGGAATGGTTGAGGTAAAAAACTGGAAGTAAGACAGTGTTGTGTTGCGTCGCTGAACTGTTTATAACGTATTTTGGACACAGTTCAAAGAGTGTAAAAGAGAGTTTAGAAGAGATTGAGGGAGACATCATGGTATATGATGATTTGGCGTGTTTGAGTGGAGATGGTGAGAGGTTAAAGCAAATGGGCTGTGTTTCGCGAAAAGTGAGAGAAACAGGACTTGAATATGAATGTGAGAAAACAGGAAGATAATAGAAAGTAACAGGGAGAGGAGGAGGAGTTGATAGTGAGGTAGACGGTAGACGAGATTAAAAGAATGTTGGATCAGATATAAATCATCTAGAAGCACTTGGAGAGAAGGGCGGGGTGTGCCCAAAGGAAATACGAACAGGAGTAGCAGATATGGCAGGACTGAAGAGCAGTATACCCCATCTTGAAAGATAAATATATGAACAAAGAGGTGAAGAGAGCAATATACGAGGGAGTGTTGACACCAATACTGTTGTATGGGGCAGAGACATAGAGCATGACAGGGAGAGAGGAGAGTAGAATTCAGACAGCGGACGATGTAATGTGTGAGGTACGGTGATTGGAAAGACGAGAAAGAGAGAGTGAGAAGCAGACAGTGAGGAGCAGCGTGGGTGTGGAAACATGAGAAGAAAGTGACGCACCAGACTAGTGTGGGGACACCTCTGGAAAGGATGCAAGGAGAGAGAGAGAGAGCTGCCAGCAGGAGGTGGAGGTGCGAGACCGAGGGGAAAAACCGCGGAAAGAGGTGGAGAGAACGACAGTTAGAGATTCGTTGAGAAACACCAAATGCCTGGCGATGGTGAGCTTGATGGCGGTGGATCTGATGATCCGGAGATAGAATAAGATAGAAGCGGAGGTGGCCCACTGACAGGCTCATAAGCCTGGACTGTGAGAGAAGCTGTAAGATGTAAAGAAATATACATTAATCCACATTTCATGTCATGACATGCAATGTATAGATTATAATATATATACTATATATATAATATATATTATACCTATATATATATATAAAATATATATTATATACATATATATAATAAATATTTTATTTATATTTTTTAAGTTTTTATATATAATAATATATATATATATATATATATATAATATATATATATTATCTATATATAATAATATATATATATATAATATACTAATATATATATATACTATAGTATATATATAATATATAAAAACTCCCAGGAAGGGCTTGAGCCCTGTACAGTTGAACCAGCGTTTTCCACCTTTCTGGCCCGAAACTCATTCACCCTTAGAACCACTCTAGAAAAACCATTCTCGGCGTATGGTTTCCGACGCCAGTCCTCGAGTTCAAAACACCTCAGGTAGGTTTGCCGCTTCAGTAGAACTAGCAGTCTTCTCCATTAGGCCTCCAAAAACTCGTTCGTCCCCCAAAAGGGGGGTTTTTTTTCCCCTTTTTTCCCCCCGGGGGGTGATTGTGCTTCTAGGCGCATAAGAATCCAACGCTAGTCCAAGAGTAATACAAGCAGAAGGAAAGGACCGGGTTGCTAGCCCTGTTGCCCTATAACCATGCAAAGAAAATCTTCATACGTTCTGACCGCGACAAAACATCCAATCTTCTTTGATCACAAATCATTTCCACTGACTTTTCAATAATTCCATCCAACATCCAAATATATATATATATATCCAAGCCATAATTTTAATTTTTCATTATATCAAAAAAACAGAATCAAAAAAGTTTTCCAAGCTTTTTCAAATAATTTTATTTTATGTTAAACTCCATCATCTATATATTAACGGGAAGACATAAATATAAAAATTTTGTTGCTCCTCTTCTTGAAATGTTTATAAAATATTAATTTTGTTTTAATTCATTAATAATTTTGATGTTAATTTCGAAATGTTCAAATAATTTTAAATATTTACCACAGTTGAAAGTGTATTTACTGAGAATTTGATTAAATTTTACTCTTCCTGCTATCAATCTTTCTTCTAATCGCGGGCTAAAACTATTTTGAGCTTTCAGAATAGCTCTTCCAATCTCTCTTCTTCCTTTCTTCTTCATTTCTTCTTTTTCCCAGCTGTTTCCAGTGCGTCCGACTCCAACGACGGTCCAGAACATATATATATATATAGTATTATTATATATATTTATTATATAGATTATAATATATATAATATATATATAATAATATTATAGTATATATATATATATATATACTATATATATATATATATATAACAATTTTAATCAAACTTCAAAGAAGAAACATCGCATCCGCATCCGCATCCGCACTTCGCCCTGCGGATGTTGCGCGGATCCGCATCGCATCCTCATATCTTTAAAGATTCCGCATCCGCAAACAGACAAATTTTGACATCTCGTCCATCACTCATATATATATATATATATATATAATATATATATATATATATACTATATATATATAGATATATATAGTATATATATTAGTATATTAATATATATAGTATATATATATATATATATTTGGAACGTTTCAATAGGCCTACAGCACTCGAAAAAGAATTTAGTAATTTTTAATGAAACTAAAATCGAATACGAATTCAAATATCCCCGTATTTAAAAAACTAACAGCTCAATTTTTATTTAAAACACACAAATCCAGTAATAAATTAATCCTATAATAAATTAATATGACAAAAGCTATTATACTAACTCCAACTGCCACCACAAAATCATTCCCATTAATAACATGAAAATGGAGCAACTGGTCTGCAGAGGCATGCTACAAAGTTGCCGAGGAAGAGTCTGTGACTCAGCGCGTTTTCCAGACTCTGGTTGAGTTAATAATTTTAAATGAAATTATGAATTAAATAAGTCGGTATAAGAGATGATTAAGTTAGATTCTTTATATTAATTAGTTAATTTTTATTATAATTATGTTATTAATAATAATTCTTGCTAATGCAAATTTAAATGGGGATTATTTTAAAAAAAATGACTGCTATGAGTCGTCAGGCACATCAAAAGTTGCCTAGCTTAGAGAATAAGGCGAACTATTTTTTTGAGCTCAGAGACAGTAACAATTGCCACCGCATCGCCCACTATTAAAAAAGGAATCGATTAGAGATTTTGATGCCGCATCTTAAAAACTAGCCTTCGAGCGAACATCATATATATATAATATATATATATATATATTATAATATATATATATATATATATATATTATATATAT
>JABUQX010119554.1:0-7500 GCA_015478945.1 Trachelipus rathkii | reverse complement strand
TGTTTTTTATTTCAGTTTGGTTCGTATATATATATATATATATATATATATATATATATATATATATATATATATATATATATATATATATATATATATATATATATATATATATATATATATATAAATATATATATATATAAATTATATATATATATATATATATATATATATATATATATATATTATTATTATTATTATTATTATTATTATTATTATTATTATACACTGCATGGAGCTACAAAATATATATATATATATATATATATATTATTATTATTATATATATATATATATATATATATATATATATATATATATATGTGTTATTATATATATAAATTATATATATATATATATATATATATATATATATATATATATATATATATATATATATATATATATATATATATATATATATATATATATATATATAGTCAGCGTTTCTATTAGCCGTCATATGTATCTTAAAAACTATTAATGCTACAGTAAAACGGAATACATTTTTGGAATCAGCGTAAAGAGTTAGTACTGAAACACTTTTAAAAAAAAATAAAAAAAAGCGATTTTAAAAAAGTTAATAAAATGTAGAAGAGTAATTTTAAACTTATTTTAATTAACGTAACCTTACGTTGCCCTTTAAATAATGGGTGGTGTTTAAAACTAAAGAATACCCAAGGGTATACCGCACCGATGGTAGGAGTCGGTCTCTCGGCCTGGGAACTACGGGTAGGATTATTTCCCCCGGGGAGGGTCCCGGAACACCTGCTCTTTGGTATTTGGGTGTCGTGGGGGTTCCTCCGCCCCTCCCCGGTATGTAGAACGCCCCCCCCTATGTTCCCGTGTGCTCGAGCCCCCCAGAGTGCGTATATATATATATATATATATATAGTATAAATATTAGCAGCATATATATATATATATATATATATATATATATATATATATATATATATATATATATATATATATATATATATATATATTGCGTACCTTATACGAATACGTTACAGACCCCGTTACAAATTTATGACCCCGTTATAATGAACTGTTTTTAGAGATTGCAGATTTTTTGATAGAATTTATCATTTAACACGAACATATTAATTGTTATTTATTACTCATTTATTACATTAATTATACTTAAATAATACGTTTCAGGGCTAACATTTTACGCTGATTCCGAAAATGTATTCCTTTTTACTGTAGTATTAATAGTTTTTAAGATACATATGACGGACAATGGAAACGCTGGCTATATATATATATATATATATATATATATATATATATATATATCTATATATATTTTCGAACGAGCATGTTTGAAGTATATATATATATATATATTATATATATATATATATATATATATATATATATATAGTATATATATATATATATATATATATATATATATATATATATATTCAAAAAGAAAAGACCCTCGTGTAATAATCTCACCCTATCTTCTTTCGAATAAAAATATGTCACGAGCAGATCTAAACGCAACCACATGTAGATATATGTCCACACTCGCACTCACACTTGTACACACTCACACGAAGTCCACATATTCATTAGAGAGACCGAAATATTTCCTCCACCAATATTTTAAATATTTTGTCAGTACATTCTAAACGTTGGTTGTGGTGATGACAGGAACGCTCAAAATAAATCTCAAACCTTCTTTCCACCTTATTTTGTATTCAACAATTCCTTCCGATGCTCTATGACTTTCTGACATAGCCATCTGATAATAGATCTCATTTTAATATATATATAATATATATATATATATATATATATATATATATATATATAAAAATATATATATATATATATATATATATATATATATATATATATATATATATATATATATATATATATATATATATATATATATATATAAAAATATAAATAATTATCCTGAAAGTTTCAGATAATTAGAAAAACTATAACAGCTAATACGAAAATAAATATCATTTTTATTAATCAGGAGACATTTTTAACAAGTTGAAATTAAAAAAAAATAACGCTTTTTAAAAAATTAAAATTGTTAAAAATGTTGAAAATATTACAGTTTTTTGACAATTCGAAGATGCCGCTTACTCCGACATATGACGCAAAGGTGCCAAATGTTGAATTTTTTTTTTAAACGGACGAATACCCACGGGTAAACAAGAACGATGGATAGAGTCGGGGTTTCTCGGCCTGCACGGGGGGGACTTCGTCCCCCTTCTGTCCCTCCGTCGGCTCGAACCCCTAAAAAGGATATAAAAGAAAAAAATATTTTCTCCAAAGCGTAAAAAGTGATATTTGGCAACTTTTCTCGAGACTAATGCATTTCAATGTCAATCAGAGCGTGCACTATTTCAGGTCTAAGATTTTTACTAATATATAAGGTTTATTAATAAATATTAGAATAAAATAATTTTTTTTTAAGTTTCATCGATGAAATTACATGCTTAAATCAAAAATGTTATTTATTTTCCTGTAGATGTTATAGTTTTCTAGTTACATGCCTAAACTCTTCGGATGTCAGCCATATATATATATATATATATATAGAGATTAAGTATATATATATATATATATATATATATATATATATATATATATATATATATATATATATATATATATATATATATATATATATATATATATATATATATATATATATATATATATATAAGTAGTATTGGGGCCACTTCCGCGCTACCACCCTTTTCGATATGAAGGAATAGAGATATAGGTCTGAAACTTGGAATATAAGCTATGTATGGGATAAGCTCGAAACAGGGTAAATTTCAAGTTGGTGGGATGTATATAGAGGGGGGTCACCCCCGAGGGTGAACACCGATATTTGGTTTACGCTCTTTTTGCGGGATCTGAGCGGAGATTAGGCTTAAGACGAGTTAGGCTCGAGCGTGATGACGTAATCTCGTCGGAGACGAGATTACGTCAGCGCGTGAGCGCGTGCGCATACATACACATACACATTATTATTATTATTATTATTACTTCGAAGAAATTGTGATCACGAAGTGATCACAATTTCGAGATGTCTTGTGCTCCGACACCGACTCCGACTCCAGCTCCAGCTCCGGCTCCGACTCCGGCACCTGCTCCGGCTCCGGCTCTGGCTCCGGTTCAGGGTTCGGTTTGGTTCAGACATCGGTTAGTGTTGATCAGTCTGTATTATTATTATTATTATTATTTTTATTATTATTATTATTTATTATTATTATTATTTTTGTTATTATTTCCACCGAGGTTGCTTCTTCGCATCCGGTTCTGACTCCGACTCCGATTGCCAGCCTGCCTCCGACTCCGAACTTATCGTATCGTGCTAAAATTTGGAGGGTGGTTAGATGATGAGGTAACCTCAGTGTATACTAAGTTACATCCCCATGGGTCCCCTGACGGGGGACCCCACCCCCATTAAAAAATCGAAGTGTTCGTAATTGGCTGAAATTTGGTGAGAGGATTCAGAGTGTAATTTCTAGAAAGAGTTAGTATAGGAATCTGAGGAGTAGGCTCCTGCACCGGTGCTGGCTCCGGTGCGGTGCCGAGTTATTAAATATTTGTGTAATGATACAATATTGGTGTCTTTATATATGTTATTGGGATGTAGATCTCAACTAAGGGTGTTTGAGACTCCCTCATAAGCAAGAAGGTAGCGTCATCAGGCTCCTGGTCGATGCGGGGGCGCGCCCGCAGGCGCGCCAGCCAGTGCAATCCGCCGCGAAACCGGCGCGTGCGCGCGCCCGCAGGCGCGCCCGCCGGCGCGAACCGCCGCGGGAGGGGCGCGTGCGCGCGCCCCCTCGCATCCCGCATGTACGATCCGGTACGAGAATGCAAACGTGTTCTGTTTTCAACTTAATTTTTTTCAAAAATTTATTATTTTTTATTTTATTTTTAATATATTTTTTGTTTTTACTAAAAAAAATTTAAGCTTTTCATGTTTATAACATAAAAACTTACATTTTTACATACCCTAAATCAGTAAATCAGTAAATCATACCATCATCCAACCACCCTTCTGTCCATATATGATCTATTGATCTATTGATCTATTGATCTATTGATCTATTGATCTATTGATTAAGGTCAAATTTTTACTAAAATTGTAATGTTTTACATACCCTAAATCAGTAAATCAGTAAATCAAACCACCATCCAACCACCCTCCTGTCCATTCATGATCTATTGATCTATTGATCTATTGATTAAGGTCAAATTTTTTACTAAAATTGTAACGTTTTACATTGATCAGTAAATCAGTAAATCAAGCCACCCAACCTACCCTCCTGTCCAATCATGATCTATTGATCTATTGATCTATTGATCTATTGATCTATTGATTAAGGTCAAATTTTTACTAAAATTGTAACGTTTTACATACCCTAAATCAGTAAATCAGTAAATCAAGCCACCCAACCTACCCTCCTGTCCAATCATGATCTATTGATCTATTGATCTATTGATCTATTGATCTATTGATCTATTGATTAAGGTCAAATTTTTACTAAAATTATAACGTTTTACATACCCTAAATCAGTAAACTCAAAGGGAATAACTGCTATCTGGCTGCTATCTTCATCACTGTGACTATTATCTATTGACTTATTGACTGCTGATTTACCATTGTACTTGCATTAAGATAGTTAAATTTGATAACAGGTAAACAGTTGATTTTAAAATACCTAAATATAAAACTTGGCCACAAAACTAAATCTAACCCAGAATGACTACTGGTGGCCATGTCCTGCTGCACCTTGCGTCCATCCATCCATAGTAAAACTGTTACTGTATTACGTGAGGGCTAGGCAACAAATCTATGCAATTTATGGTGGTGGCTGCAGTGGTTTACCAAGAAATGTTAGATTATAAAGATGTACTAATCTCACAGTAACATAATGACATATCTTTCTCTAGTGTTTCTAATTAGGGCATAAAATTATAATCCTTGATGATTTGATGCATAAATTGAATGAGGATATAGCAGAAACTTTCACAGTTTACTCTCATCATTTAAACATCACAGTATTTTTTATAACGCAGAATATCTTTCATCAGAATAAGTATATGCGTGATGTGTCTTTAAACACACAGTATTTAATCTTGTTCGGACAAAGAAGGGATATGAGTCAGGTCAATGTTGTGGCTACCCAAATGTTTCCTACTCAACGTAAAGAGTTCCTAAAAGTATATAAAGAAGTTACATCTATACCTCATGGTTATTTACTTTGTGAGCTTCATCCTAAGAACACGCATAGAGTGTTACTGCGTACAAATATCTTGCCTAACGAGATTGAGACAGTATACATACCTGAATAATGAGTGATTTAGTAGCAGAGTATTTACCTCTTATGAGAAAATTTAAAACCCTGAAACCTTCTGAAAAACGTAAACTGATCTGTGAAGATGAAAAATTCATACAATGTATAGCAGAAGTATGCCTAAATCTTATAAAAGGAAATGTTCCTTTAAACAGACCTCAGAAGGTAAAGTTACGTCGTCATAGAAACATCATTAAAAAACTTGCTGGTAACGTAAGAAAACTTAAAAATAAAAAGAAGCTAATACAGAAAGGAGGAGGTGTATTCCTACCTTTACTCTTTTCCGTTATAGCCCCTTTGATAACCAAGTGGCTTGCTCAATGATGAAGAAGGTAGCGGTTTTACCCTACAGCGATTATGAGAAGCTGAAATATAACACAGGACCCATGCCTCTACAACAACAACAACAACAACAACAACAACAACAACAACAACAACAACAACAACAACAACAACAACAACAACAAGAACAACAAGAACAACAACAACAACAACATCAATTCGAACAACCTCAATCAAACCTTCAACTACATCAGGACAGCTATAACCCTTGTCAACCGTTGATTCAACAGCAGCCCATGAGTTTATATGATCCTCAAGTTGTGCAGATAAATAATTACGAGAAGGAACTGCATCAAATATTAAACTCTGATGTTAACATTCATGAAAAAAGAATCCTATATCAAAATGCTATACAAAAATTAGTAGATCTAAAAGTTTTATTAAATTCACCTAAAGAAGATTCAGCTCTAGTAGCAGATACTAAGCCTATGGTGAAAAGAGAAGACAATTTTAAACATGTACTCAAGGAAAGCTTGCCAATGAGGAGTAAGAAAACGGGTATAGCTCTATATAATATTTTAAAAGATCAGATTACATGGAACGAACTCGGTCAAATCATTATTGACGGGGAAACAATACTTGGCTCGAATATTGTTGACTTGATATCCGATCTCTCGCGTGATTGGAAGAAGACTCCTGTAACAGGATGGAACAGGATCAAACAAGAACTTCAGACTATTAATTTTCCGAGAAGTTTAATCATGAATAAACAAAGATTAGCGGATTTGGATAATATTCCATTGTCTCCTAGACCTGATGCAAGTCCCTCTGGTACTTCTTTTGCATCGGGTAGATTAAAGTTGTTAAGTAGAAGTACATTACGTTCAAGTGTAGGAAGAATAGGAAAAAAACCACACATCGCATCAAAATGGATTAGTTCATAATTTTTATATGACTGTATTATTTGTAATTTAAAATTATACATATAACCTATGTTATATATTTGTATACATTTGCTATGTTTTTAGACTTGTAATTTAAAATAGTTAATATTATTTTGTAATTAAAAATAAAATATTTTATATATACATTTGGTTTTTTTTTTATATCATCTTTCAGTATAAATGAATATAATTTTTATTGTTAATGTCATTGTGAATCATGGAGGCTAAGGAAGCGGTCGATAAATATTACTTTGATGTGAAACAGCCGTACAGTTACGGGGGTTTTTCAAGGTTTGCCTCAAAGTTCCCACAAATTGATAAAAAAGAATTGAAAAAATATTTAGAGGGTGAGGATGCGTTTACCCTTCATAAACCTATACGAAAAAAATTTCCGACACGGAAAACCATAGCAACACATCTAGATAGCGTATGGCAACTAGACTTGACCGATATGATAAAATATAACTCTTACAATGAGGGGTATCACTATATTCTTTTTGTGATAGATGTATATTCCAGATACTTATGGTTAAGGGTTTTAAAAGATAAAAAATCAAAGACTGTTGCTACAGCAGTCAGAGAAATTATAAATGAAGAAGGCAGATATCCTCAAATGATATGGACAGATAAAGGTTCAGAATTTTTAGGTAAAGAGTTTCAAGAACTAGTTACTGAGTATGACATAGGGTATTACAACACATTTTCAGTTAATAAAGCCGCAATAGTTGAAAGAGTACAAAGAACTATAAAAGAAAGAATGCATAGGTATTTCACGAAGATGAATACATTTAAATATATAGATATACTACAGGACTTGGCGTACTCTTATAATCGGTCTCATCATAGAACACTTAAGAATACCCCTCTAGAGATGGTAAAGACAAAACCATTTGTACCCATCAACCCAAAGGGAAAAATA
>JABUQX010119553.1:10000-12972 GCA_015478945.1 Trachelipus rathkii | reverse complement strand
ATAAAACATGGTCAAACTATGACATATGAAAGCTCAAAAGTGGTTAGAATTGACATAGTTAAGATTGAGTGAGTTACTCAGTTAAGATTCAGTGAGTTACTCTTTATAAAACAAGGTCAAACTATGACATATGAAAGCCCAAAACTGGTTAGAATTGACATAGTTAAGATTGAGTGAGTTACTCAGTTAAGATTCAGTGAGTTACTCTTTATAAAATATGGTCAAACTATGACATATGAAAGCTCAAAACTGGTTAGAATTGACATAGTTAAGATTGAGTGAGTTACTCAGTTAAGATTTAGTGAGCTACTCTTTAAAAAACATGGCCAAACTATGACATATGAAAGCTCAAAACTGGTTAGAATTGACATAGTTAAGATTCAGTGAGTTACTCTTTATAGCACATGACCAAAATGTGTAACATACCAGAGTTCAAGACTGGTTCTTATATTAACATAGTTAAGCTACCATGAGATTACTCTTTATGGTACAAAGTCAGAGTGTGTAACATACACGAGTTCAAGACTAGCTATTATAATAATTGATATGGTTGTAATTTCGTGAGTTGCTCTTTACTAATTATTATCTAATTACTTGTCACTTTTAAAAAAAAAAAAAAAAAAATCATAAACTAGAGTACAAATTCATGTACCAAATTTTATTTACGGATTTTTTCATAATAATCCTTTCTATTATTCAGCATAGAAAATGTTATTCGCCTCCTTTCAAATGCCTTGCCATATGTTGATGGGAATTTTTTTTTTTTTTTTTTTTTTTTTTAAAGATAATTTCAATCTTCAAAATTTATTTACATCTCAATATGAATGTACTGAATTATCTATTGTCAATATAAAACACAAAATTATATATAATTTAATGCATATATGCTTTCTTGCAATTGATTGCCAGAAGGTAGTGAAGGTTTTAATTTTATTCGTACTAATTTTAGAGCTTTTAACGATTATATATATATATATATATATATATATATATATATATATATATATATATATATATATATAAATATATATATATATTATTATATATATTTATATATATATATATATATATATATATATATATATATAATAATAATAATAATATATATATATATATATATATATATATTATATATATTATTATATTTATTTATATATTTTTATAAATATATATATATATATATATATATATATATATATATATATATATATATATATATATATATATATATATATAAATATATAAAGTAGAATAAGTCAACCAAATCTGCAAGTCAAATTTGGATTTAGTATTATTATGTAAGAAATAAAAAGGTTTGTCTATATATATATATATATATATATATATATATATATATATAGAATATATATATATATATATATATATATATATATATATATATATATATATATATATATATATATATTTATATATATATATATATACATTGGGATCTATAAAGGTGTATCAACCTTAGGATGATAGATCAATATGAGTTTTTCAGGCACCAAAACCCTAAAAGAATTTATTGGAGTTTATGTCAAGTAAGGATAAGTACTCCAGTAACTCAACACATTTATCAAGTAATGATAAGCAATCTGTCATTTGATCAATTAAAGGTCCTTCCTTTTATTATTATTATTATTTTTTTTAGGGGGGGGGAGTGAGGGGTAGTTAATAGTTGGGGTTTATTTTTACGTTAACTCTTTATGATATGTAAGGTTATTGGTAGGGTTTTAGAGACCCATTCACATACATGTACAATACCCTAGTCACAGTTAGAAAAGTACTGTTAAAGTACTTAGTAAGTACTTAATAAATTAGTATAACTTTATCTAATTTAATTATTTGCACTAAATAAATTATGTAAAAAAAAAATTACCCAAAATTAAAAGCTTTTTCAAATACCATCCACTTAAATCCTTAAGGATTTTTCGAACCGTTAGGCCTAGGTTGTTAGGTCAGATGTTATATTTCAGTCTCCATAGACTTGAAGAATCACTTTTTAATTTTAAACTTTTTTGGGAATTTAAATCAATTACAAATCTAAAATGTTCTAAATCGGAGTTTCAAGCCTCATGAAAATTATAAACTGAATTTGTCGAGGAAACTCGAACGGGATAATGAGAATTTAGCGTGCAGATTTTGCCAAATGTTCCCAAATGTTGCCAAATGTTGCCAGAGATTGAAGAAAATGAAAATTAGATTTGATGATAGAGAGAATATCTCCAGATAATATTCTAAAGTTAAATAATAATAATAATAATAATAATAATAATAATAATAATAATAATAATAATAATAATAATAATAATAATAATAATAATAATAATAATAAAAAATAATAAAAAAAAATAAAATAAAAATAATAATAATAATAATAATAATAATAATAATAATAATAATAATAATAATAATAATAATAATAATAATAATAATAATAGATTCAATTCGTAATTTTTATTCAGATTAAAGGAATTACAATTTAAATTATTAATAATATAGAAACATATATAGTTTTACATTACATACTTCAATATTTGTACAATTTCAATATACTTATAAAATAAATGAAGAGAGGGTAAATTTCCTTAATATGGGGCTATTAATTGCAACGCTGTGTTGGTCCTTTGTGTCTTTATTAATTATTTCGTAATTGCTAATGACGAAAAGTATATTTTAAATAACAACACTAATAATAATGCCTTTTAATTGCTAATAGTAATATCGATCGTATCAAAAGTACAATGCAAAATAATAATAATAATAATAATAATAATAATAATAATAATAATAATAATAATAATAAAATAATAATAATTTAATAATAATTAATTAATAATAATAATAATAACAATAACAATAATAATAATAATAATAATAATAATAATGGAAAAAAGCACATAATTTTTTTTGGGGGAGAAATTAAAACTCTCGGGGAGAAAAATATGTTTTTAATTTCTTTTTCGTTT
>JABUQX010119553.1:0-7500 GCA_015478945.1 Trachelipus rathkii | reverse complement strand
AATTATATATATATATATATATATATATATATATATATATATATATATATATATATATATATATATATATATATATATATATATATATATATATATATATATATATAATTTTTTTTATATCATTATTTAATTTTGAATATTTTGAGCAGTGAGTGAGCAGTGAGAGAGGAGAAAGAGTATATATATGAGCAAGAGTGGAATGAGACACACATACACATATTTATATGGAGAAAGAGAGAGGAGAAAGAGGAGGAGGAGAAAGAGGAGAGAGAGAGAGGAGAGAGAGGAGAGAGAGAGATGAGAAGGCATAAACCGAAAACATTTATTTAGTATAAATCAAAATGCCGTAGAGATTTATTTTAGAGATTGAGCCATTTAAAATCTCCATTCAAATTGGAACCAGATGTCAAAGGGTTAGGATATGGAATAAAATTATAAATCAGAAGTTGAATAATTTAAATTTCATAACTTTGAATAACTTTCATAACTTTAAAATTTCATAAATTTGAAAATTTCATAACTTTGAAAGACTTTCGATTCGAAAAATTAGTAAATTAATAACTTTGTCTTCGATTTGATTACGAATCGTTTGACCGAAAAGCACGAGGCGAAAGATTATAGATAATCATTCTTTTTTAAGGAGACTTTTTATTATTATTGTTGAAGATATAATAGAAAAGTGTTACACAGACTAATCCTAAAATCTCTTAATCCCCAAAAAATTGTATTGTTGTTGATATTTTAATTATTTTTATGTAAAAGAATAAAATTTTATATTTTTATTCGTTTTATTTTTTTTCCAACGTATTTTACAAGAATAGTTCAACCAAAATATAGTAACGTTTTTTTACTCGTACCGATTTTGCATTTTTCACAACTGAATGTGTAGGATAAATAAAAAGGTTAAAATAACTTATGAAGATAATGTTTAATATTATTTTGGAATGAAAATAATAACAAACAAAAGACGCTGCAATTTAATAAAGATGTAGAATAGATGCAGACTTTATAGGATATATCAAATTATTTAAAAAAATAATAATAATAATAACTATTATTATTATTATTATTATTATATATATATTATTATTATTACATATTATTATTATTATCATTATTATTATTATTATTATTATTATTATTATTATTATTATTATTCAATTGACTTACATTACTATCCAACTGACTTAAAAATTGCAAAAGTTATCCCTGTTCCCAAAAGCTCTGACACCTCCCTTCCGAAAAACTCTCGTCCGATTTCAATCCTACATACAACTGGTAAAATCTTTGAAAAATTAGTCCATGCTCAACTTACTAATTACTTGCATGCAAATGGGCTTCTCTCACAAAATCAGTTTGGCTTCACCAAAAACCGCAACACAGAGGATGCTCTGATATTCCTTACTGAAAACCTATACAAAGCCCTAAATGAAAAACAAACATCTGTACTTTTACTGTTAGATTTCTCGAAAGCATTCGATGTAGTTCCGCACAACCTACTCTTAAACAAATTAGAGAGACTTGGTATCAGAAATGGTTCACTACAATGGTTTCAGTCATACTTATCCGACCGAACACAATACGTCAGCTTAGGAGACACATCATCCCCACTTGCCTCAATTTCCCACGGTGTCCCTCAGGGCTCCATACTTGGGCCACTATTCTTTAATATATATACAAATGACTTTCAAAATTGTCACAATTCAATACACTCTCAATATGCTGATGACACAGCAATCTTAATATCAGACCGTAATATAAACACACTTAACGACAAAGTAAATAATGAACTTAAAAACATTATAACTTGGGTAGAGGCAAACAGACTCTCCCTAAATCTACAAAAAACAAATTACCTAGTAATAACAAATCAAAAGAACCCTATTCAACTAAATGTAAGAGCAAAAGATATAATTATAAATCGGCTATCGTCTGCCAAGTTATTAGGTGTTATCCTTGACGACAAGCTTTCTTTCAAAGAACACATAAATAGTCTCATTAGCAAATTATCCTATGCTAACTATGCATTCCTTAAGATAAGGAACTTTGTTCCAAAACATATTTTAAAAAACCTTTACTATAGTCTTGTTTATCCACATCTACTCTATTGTCTTTCGGTGGTTGTGCAAGTGAATACCTGCTACAACCCCTAATCGTTATGCAAAAAAAAATAATTCGTGTAATATCAGGGCCTCGTAACTACCGTGAACACACAACCCCACTATTCAAAAATTTGTCTTTGCTAAAACTTCACGATATTTACACCCTTACAGTAAGTAGTCATATCTTTAAATACACAAAAGGAACTGCAAATGATCTTTTGGCAAACATAATTGTACAGAACCAAACGCTAAGAACAAACAATCTCCGTAGCACAAATTCCCTTACCTTAGACAAAGCGAAATTCACCTTAACGAAATCTCGGAGGGCTATCTCATATAAGGGCATAGAATTGTGGAATAATCTCCCCAAAAATGTTCAGGAATCACTCACCATTGGTTCGTTTCGTAGAAATATCAGAAACTTCTTATTATCTAAATATTAACAAGGGCATTCCCACCCACGTAAAGTCCTATTCTACAACAGTTGGTAGCGATCATGTATTATTTTTTTTATTTATTTATTTATTTATTATTATTATACTACCATCACCATTATTACCATTATTATTATTATTATTATTATTATTACTACTACCACATATTATTATTATTATTATTACACATATTACATACATACATACATATTATTATTATTTTATTATTATTATTATTATTATTATTATTATTATTATTATTATTACACATATTACATCCCATCTTGATTATTATTATTTATTTATTTATTATTTATTATTATTATTTTTATTTTATCAACTCTTTTCCACTGACGACTGAAAGATTTGAAGAAAGATGAATTTAATTCGCATTTGACCTGTTAGTATCAACATTATTATTACTATTCCTATTATCATTATTTTTACTATCAGTATATTTACTATTATTACTATTTTTTCTTTATTTTTATTTATAATGTTATTCATGTACTATTATTTTGCTCAATGGACGAAAACGTCTTTTTCTCTTCTATTTATTATTATTATATTTACTTATGTTAACAATGTATTATTTAGTGAGAATAAAGTATTTTTGATTTTTGATTTTTGATTATTATTCATCTGATATATATATATATATATATATATATATATATATATATATATATATATATATATATATATATATATATAGTATATATATATATATATATATGTTATGCTATCTTTACATGTATATATATGCTATTATCTCTTTATACATATTTTTTTTTATGTATATTGCTATATATATTTTCCATTATTCCTTACTTTTATAGTAAATTAAAAGCAATTATTTTCAAGTTTTATATATATATATATATATATATATATATAGCAATAAATGTTTCTCTTTATATAGAATATATATAATATATATATGGGCATATATATATATATATATATATATATATATATATATATATGGTGGCATATATATATATATATATATTTATATATCAGGGGCGTATACATAGTGTCGCTACGGCTTAGAAACGAGTTATCTTCATAGAAACAATCGATCTTCTACAAATTTCATAAATTTGCGATAAAATTCTTATTTTTTTGTGAAAATTGGTCGTATGAAAGAATATATTACATAATACATAAAATTTAAACAAAAAGTGCAAGAATCATCACCACTGAATAATGCTATTTTTCAATCAATTATAAAAGGTGAGAGCTCTGGCTGAAATAAAATTTTAAGACAGTGTACACTATACACATTCGTGAATTTAATTGTTTTCTAGGAATCTAATAAAACATTCGTTTTATTTAAAAAAAAAATTAAAATAAACATTTAATTGTTCTTAATGCTTTCGGATAAAATAATTAATATTTAAATTTAATAAGCTGAATTTAAAATAATAATAAAGAATAATAAAAGCGAAAATCGTAAAAATTTTCAACTTTCTTATCTTTAAATTAAAGAAAACTTGTATAATTAGCAATAACTAAGTATCTAATGTGAGTATTTTAGGTTTAAAATAATATTTTATGTATATATATATATATATATATATATATATATATATATATATATATATATATATATATATATATATATATATATATATATAAGTATATATATATATATATATATATATATATATATATACAGAGAGAGCTCAGAGTGTTATTGGATGCCACTGACAGAGGCGACTCCACATCTTTGTTTGTGCTGCTCGTGCCTAGCACGAGTTAACATTATTGAAACTATCGATCTTTACAAATATCATACCTTTATAAAATTCTCTTATTTTTAGGCGAAAATTGGTCAAATGAATGAAAATATTACATAATAAATATAAAAGTTATGCAAAATTGAAACAAAGGTAAAAATCGTCGCTATTACATAATGTTAATTTTCAAACCATTGAAAAAGGCGACTATTCGTGCCAAAATCGAACAACGGAGATTGCGTACGTGAGAATTTACTGTATAAAATTGTGCATATGGTTTGCCTTTGGCATCTGTTCTTACATTTTGATGTCATTCTTTTTAAGTATAATAGGGATACTATTTTATTTTATATATATATTTATATATATATATATATATATATTGTGACATATATATATATGTGTATATATATATATATATATATATATATATATATATATATATATATATATATATATCAGGGTGCATATAAATAGGTAGGCAATGTAGGTAAGTCCTACCAACAATATTTTTGTTTTAAATAAAAGAAATTAAATGGTAAAAGTATACTAAATTATTAAAATTTTATATAAAATTGAAAAACGAAGCTATTTTTCATCATTAATTAAAAGAAAACAACCACAATAATAATAGCTATAATAATAATTAAATTCGATGAGAAATTCTCGTTCCACTCATCATAGAAGTAAAATGTGTATGCTACGGGGACGTAGAATGACGTCATTTGAGTACTCGGCAAATGGAATGATAAAACTAAAGCAAAATCCACGCTTTAAAGCTGTTCTTTTGGGACTTTGATTATTTCGAGGATAGAGCATCCGGCGGTTGGTTAACACTGCAACTCGGTGTCCACAGCCCGACCATGATGGAGAGCAAATCTCCAGACTCTCTCATTTTTATATATATATATATATGGAGTTAATATATATATATTTAAATATTTATATATATACTTCTAACAGAAAAGAGAGAGAATATATATATATATATATATATATATATATATATATATATATATATATATATATATATATATATATATATATATATATATATAAAAAATTATTATTTAAAAAACATTTTCACAATAAAAGAAAATGGCTAATGAAATATATATATATATATATATATATAAATATATATATATATATATATATATATATATATATATATATATATAAATAAGAGAGAGAAAGAGAGAAATGAGAATATAGAGATAAAGAGAGTATATATAAATGGAATGCCACAGGATGGCTGGATGGACGAAAGAAAATATTTTATCATATTTATGAAATTTAAATTTTGATAAAAATTTTTAATCAAAGAAAAATTAATATTTTTATATAAATGAAATGGAGGAGCAACAAAACTTGTGACAAGTTTTCCTTGGATATTAATTTTAAAATATATATATAAATTGATAGTATAACAAAATTAAGTTCATTTGAGGAGGAGCAAAATATCAAAATTAGTTCTTTTCGCCAAATTTAATAACAAAGCATAATTTCAAATTTAACAATGATAGCATATATAGTATCTGCAGTATCTAGTGGAGTATTGATTTGTCTATATGTAAGAAGAATGGATATTCGAGACAGTCGGACCATATATGAAGACTTTCTTTCTTCGCATAGTTCTTCTAGGCGACAGGTATTAGCAACCCGGTCCTTACTTTTTTGTTTTGTTGAGAACTCCTGACCAGCATTGAATTCTGCGCTAAGAAAACACCGATCTTCTGGAGAGCCTCTGGGAGAACAAGTTTCGATGCCAGCCGAAGATGCTAGTTCCTTAATTGAAAGGGAAACCTCACCTGAGTGTATATAATCAAGGACTTGCATCAGAAACCACAGCAAAGAAATGTTTTTCAGGAGTGCTCTAGGATAAAGCTTCAAAGCCAGAAGGAAGAAAATGCTAGTCCAACAGACAGGGCGAAAGCCCTATGGGGGTTGATGGTTACAAGGACATTCTTTCTAATGATTCATGTACACAGTTAAATTTGTAGATATGAGAGAGTGAAAGAGCATATATATATATGTAGAGAGTATATATATATATATATATATATATATAAATAAAAAAAAATAATTAAGCAAAAATAATTTTCAAAAAATAAATAAATTATTTACAACTCAATTTCAGTTTTTGAGCTTCACCATTTTTTCCAAATTCTTCGATGATTTTTCTTAATTGTTCGTTAATTTCCCGCTTAATGAATTCGTTCATTTGGACTTCCGTTCTTAACTGATGATCTGTTTCCGTACCAACATCTTTATTTCTTTCTCTCAAATGTTTATTCTTTTTATTTCACATTCTCCCCACTACTCACAGAATGGGGGAATGGGGAAGAGGAAATAATGACGATTATAATTGTTTTTTTTTATCTTTTTTTTTCTAGTTATATAATTTTTGTTTTATTTCCATTTTTTTTAATTCCATTTTACGATCTATATTATTTTTTTTCTATACATTTAAACATTTTTCTTTTTATATGCGTTGGAAATTTAATTTTTTTTCCCAAATTTAATTTTTTTTTTTTTTTTTTTTTTTTTCTCGGAATGAAAAAAAAATCTTAGTTTTAAAATCTTAGTATTTTTCTGCACCAAGAAACTAATTAGTTTGACCTTGATCTAAAGAGGTAGGGGGAAGTTGTTTGGCTAATAGGAACTCCCCACCATAATCTTTATAACGTTTATATCATAACTGAAATATAATATAACACCCCCTCCCCCCTCAAAAAAAAAAAAAAACTTGGGGAATGTACTTGGGATCAGAGTGGAAGTGTAATAGTAATAGCGATAAAAAGAACGATGCTACAGTTATGTGTCTAGACTCTAGAAAGTTGAGGCAGTAAAAAAAGGTTGGATGTGATGATAGAATACTAAAGTATTAATAAGCATTTCAAGTCCCTCTTATAATTCCTACTGAAATAATGTATGCTACAAGACTCCTGAAAAGCGGAAAGTTACCTGCTGAAAATGAAGTATCGATCAATATATAAAAAAAAAGAGACGCCGACTACGAAATCTTTATTATTTTAACAGGATTAGGATACTTATCAAAAACAAAATCCCTTATAAATTGACAAATACTGATTAAGATTCATAAGTTTGCATGTCATTAAAACTATATAAAAATAATATGAAGGCAGATGAATGAATTTATGAATGAATGAAGGGAGGGGAATGGAAACATGATAATGGAAATGGAATGGAATGGAATAG
>JABUQX010119552.1:5000-10000 GCA_015478945.1 Trachelipus rathkii | reverse complement strand
AGCCAGTCAGAGGAATAAAACTTCGTAAAAATCTTTGCCTATATATATATATATATATATATATATATATATATATATATATAACTATATATATATATATATATATATATATATATATATGCTCAAGAGCTCTTAACATATATGTATATATGAAAAACTTACAAAAATTAAAACTTGCAAATCCATTGTACAATTTACTTTATCATTCTGATTTGCTTCTTTCTGTTCACTTTAGCCCAAAGGTTGGGCGACTAATTGCAAAGCAAAGGACCTCATATATATATATATATATATATATATATATATATATATATATATATATATATATATATATATATATATATGTATATATATATATATATATATATATATATATATATATATATATATATATATATATATATATATATATATATATATATATATATTTCATAGTCGTGTGAGTCACATAACATTTGAATGTAAACTTTAGGTTCCGACGATACCGAAACAATCACTCCCACCTCTTTCCTTCAAATTCGAACCAGCAAAGTGTTCCGCTCATCAAATATTGTACTTTGCCCATCGCTTTAAAGTGAATCAGTACAGTCAGTAGTTGGCATCTATGCCCTTTAAGTACTTCTAAATAAGTACACAAACATTCTGAAAATTTTATACGCACAGCTCTCTCTCTCTCTCTCTCTCTCTCTCTCTCTCTCTCTCTCTCTCTCTCTCTCTCTCTCTCTCTCTCTCTCTCTCTCTCTCTCTCTCTCTCTCTCTCTCTCTCTCTCCTTCCTGTCTGTTTGTCTGTCTCTGAATCTCAAACAGTTATAAAACAATGTCCGCTAGTAAGCTTGGAAAAAATATTCATAGAAAATTATATATATATATATATATATATATATATATATATATATATATATATATATATATATATATATATATATATATATATATATATATATATATATATATATATATATATATATTTAAAAAATTTATTGGGGCGCCTTTACACTTACTTGCAAAGGAAAAATCCATAAAACTTACAAAATATAGTTTTTTAACGGCCCATCTATCGATAATATCTATATTAAAACAGAGTAAGGGATCGGGAGGTGGAGGTGAGGGAGGAGGAGGTGGGGGAGGAGGAGGAGGGAGGAGAAGGAAGATGATAGGTGTGTAGCTTTGAAGAATAAAAATGAGTAAAAAAGGGAACAAAGGTGAGAGATAGGGGAAAAGGGACGTAGAAGAACAGGAGAAAAAAAATATAAAGAATTTTTAGAATATGTGAAGAGGGGACTGAGAGGGGGGAGGAGGAGGAACTTGACTGAGGGGGGAATGAGGAACCGAAGAGAAGAAGTGGAATAAAACCAAGAGGAAAAGAACAAGGATATATAAACAAGAGGAAATGACAAAAAAGGAAGAATGAAATAAGTAACACAAACACAAACAGAAAGGCAGAAAGGGGGGAGGAACTTCAATAAATAAATTTATTAAAGAGTAAATCTCCCCCAAACCCAAACCCACTACCCCACCCCCCGACCCGTCTTGAATTCCCGTGAACAGCGACATTATCCTCTAAAAGGCTAATGTAAAATTGAAAGAAACATTTTAAAATTTATATCTCGACTCAGATGTCCTAAAATCAGCAAATTTAATTCTCAATATTTTATATGCAAATAACATTAAAAGAAAGAACGAAAGCAATTTCAAAAAAGAACTTAGTCGTTTTACAGACAATAAAATAGTCTCTCTGTATTTGCTGTATTAATCGATGTTATAGTAGTAGTAGTAGTAGTAGTAGTAGTAAGGACTTTATTACAGATGAAAAAGTTTCAGTACCTGCAATATTAATCACATAATAGCAGTACCAGTAGTTGTAATAATAAAATAATTAAAGTAGTATTTGCAATATTAATCATACAGTAGCAGAAGTTGTAATATTATAGTAGTAGTAGCAATAGTTGTATTAGTAGTAATAACACTGTAAAGGCTCATCTATGCTTATTTATACAGACAAAAAAATAATTTCAGTAATTTGAATAATGTTATAATAAAAAAGATTTTAGTAGTAGTAGCAGTAGTTGTATTGGTAGTTACTAGTAACTAGTAAGAACTCGTCTTGGATTATTATAGATGAAACTTTTGAGTCCTTTCTTTACTTTAAAAAAATTGAATATAAAATTTAAAAAAAAAAAAAAGCAAAGATTATAAATTCTTAAAAGCAATCTTGTTATTTTACTTTAGAAAATGTTTTGCTAAAGATTAATTTCCCGGAAATTAATTCTTTTGAGTGCCTGTGAATAGCTTAAGAAACTTGTGCAAAAAAATATTTAGTTTTTCAAAAGATAATTAAATTTTTACTTATGCTCAATATTATTTTTAGTTTCATAAATATAATTATATATTTTTTTGGTATATTTATGCTAAAAATAATATTTAGTTTTATAAATATATTATTTTTTGTATATTTATGCTGAAAATAATAATATTACTTTTATAAATATAATTTTAATTTTTTATATTTATGCTGAAAATAATATTTAGTTTTATAAATATATAATTATATTTTTGTATATTTAAGCTGAAAATTATTTTTAGTTTTGCAAGTATAATAATATTTTTGTTAATTTATGCTAAAATTATAATTAATTTATCCATTATATTTATATTCATTTATGTTAAGATTATTTTATTTATTTATGCTAACAATATTATATTTATACTGATTTATGTTAAGAATATATTTCTATTCATTCAGGCCAAAATAATATTATATTTATATTCGTTTATAAATTCTACAAATATTTCTATATTTATTTATGCAAAGAAAATTATATTTATATTCATTTATGCTAAAAATATTTTATTTATTTATGCTAAGAATATTATATTTATATTCATTTATGATAATAATATTTCATTTATTCATATGTTAAGCATATTGTATTCATGTGTTAGGTATATTATATTCATTTATGTTAAGAATATTATATTTATATTCATTTATGCTAAAAATGTTTCATTAATTTATGCTAAGAATATTAAATTTATATTCGTTTATAAATGCTACAAATATTTCATTTATTTATGCAAAGAAAATTATATTTATATTCATTTATGCTAACAAAATTTTATTTATTTATGCTAAGAATATTAAATTTATATTCGTTTATGCTAAAAATATTTCATTTATTTATTTATTAAATTTATATTCGTTTAAGCTAAATTATTTTATTTATTTATGCTAAAAATATTAAATTTATATTCGTTTATGCTAAAAATGTTTCATTAATTTATGACAATAAAATTAAATTTATATTCGTTTATTAATGCTAAAAATATTTCATTTATTTATGCTAAGAATATTAAATTTATATTCGTTTATGCTAAAAATATTTCATTTATTTATGCTAAGAATATTAAATTTATATTCGTTTATGCTAAAAATATTATTTATATTAGTTTATTAAATTTATATTCGTTTAAGCTAAATTATTTTATTTATTTATGCTAAAAATATTAAATTTATATTCGTTTATGCTAAAAATGTTTCATTAATTTATGCTAAGAATATTAAATTTATATTCGTTTATAAATGCTACAAATATTTCATTTATTTATGCAAAGAAAATTAAATTTATATTCGTTTATGCTAAAAATATTTCATTTATTTATGCTAAGAATATTAAGTTTATATTCGTTTATGCTAAAAATATTTCATTTATTTATTTATTAAATTTATATTCGTTTAAGCTAAATTATTTTATTTATTTATGCTAAAAATATTAAATTTATATTCGTTTATGTTAAAATGTTTCATTAATTTATGCTAAGAATATTAAATTTATATTCGTTTATAAATGCTACAAATATTTCATTTATTTATGCAAAGAAAATTAAAATTATATTCGTTTATGCTAAAAATATTTCATTTTTTATGCTAAGAATATTAAACTTATATTCGATTATGCTAAAAATATTTCATTTACTTATACTAAGAATATTAAATTTATATTCGTTTATGCTAAAAATATTTCATTTATTTATGCCAAGAATAGTAAATTTGTATTCCTTTACGCTAAAAATATTTTATTCATTTATGCTAAGAATATTAAATTTATATTCCTTTATGATAAAAATATTTCATTTATTTATGCTAATAATATTATGTTTATATTTATTTATGGTAACCAAATTTTATTTACATTCATTTATGCAACCAAAATTATAATTATATTCATGTATTCTAAGAATATTATTTAAATTTATTAATGCTAAGAATATGATTTTTAAAATATATAAATTTATGATAAGAAAATTGAACATTTATAATCATGCTAAGAAACATTTTTTTCCTTTGTTGATGAAAAGAAAATTATATTCTTGTTTATGAATTTAATTACATATATTTAGCTCCGTATATATTAATTACAAAGAGAAATATTAATAACTTGTATTTACTAAGAAATAACTTTTAATGCAAATAAAAGTTAACCATTATTATTATTATTATTATTATTAAATCTTGGTGTAAAGGTATTAAATATTACATATACACATAAAATAGAATAAAAATAGAAATACTTTTAAAGAATTTATCCATTTAAATAAACTTTATTTTTAATTAATTGAAAAAGAGAGACTCGAATAAAAAATAATACAAAATTATTTAAAATTAAAAATTATATGAATCTATATTTTTATATTAATAATTTTACTTAATTTCCTAAAAAATAAAAAATAATATTTATTAATTATTATTATTATTTCTAATTAATACTACTACTAGTACTACTAATAATGTACTTTTATTTATAATCCCGAAACCATCATTACTAATATTACAACAACAACAACAAATAATAATAATAATAATAATAATAATAATAATACTAAATAATAAAAATAAAAATAATAATAATTAATAATAATAATAATAATAATAATAATAATAATAATAATAATAATAATAATAATAATAATAATATAATAATAAATAATAACAACAATAAATC
>JABUQX010119552.1:0-2500 GCA_015478945.1 Trachelipus rathkii | reverse complement strand
TATGCCAAAAATTATTAAAAAAAATTAGAGCATGTTTAAAAATATGTATAAAAACGTTATTTAAAAAGTAACTAAAAGAAACATTGTAAAATTATATAAATACTAGTGATGATACGATGAATCGGGACCGGCATTGAGAATAGGAAGAAATGACTTCGGAATCGGAAATTATTTTGGTATAGTGCGATGAATAGTTATCGGCATCGAGAATCGGCATTTTTTTAAGATCGTGATCGAGAATCGGCAGTTTTTTTTAGAATCGGGATCGAGAATCAGCAGTTTTCTTTTGAATCGTCAGTTTTTAAAATCGGCATCGAGAATCGGCAGTTTCTTTTAAAAGTCTGGATCGAGAATCGGCATTTTTTAGAATCTGGATCGAGCATCGGCAATTCTTTTGAACCGGAAGTTTTTTTAAAATCTGGACGAGAATCGCACCCATTTTAGAATCAGATCGAGTAATCGGAAAACTTTTTTAGAATCAGCTAGGTCTTTAGAATCGGAGGATCGGAGAATCGGTAACATTATTAATTCGAGTGTTCAATCATTCGTATATCCAACTACCCGAATCCCTTCACTACTTTATATCAGAGCAACAGTTACGCACCTGCCTCTCACCACACAAATAACACTTAAAATCAGTGTGATAGATCCACATTTGCTCAAACACTCTATACACGCTCAAATAAATATTTAGAAAATACACACCTCTAAGAGCGGAAAACAATATTCTCTGAGAAATTCTACTAGCTACTGAATCTAGACCTAGGCTTAAAAAAATATAGAACATTTTAAACATGTTATAAATGTTAAACTAGGGCTAATAAAACCGACTAATTATATATACCCAATATTGTAGTAGTATATATACTATATATATAATACTACTGCTATTACTATAATCGACAGTGACCATACAACGCCGACAGCTCCCTTACGCCGCCAATACGTGTTAGCTCCCCATATACTCGGCCATACTACCACAAGACTCCCCCATGACCACTTACTATATACTATATATATTAGATATATATATATATATAATATACTATAATATATACCATATAATATAATATAATAATAGATATATATATATATATATAATATATATAAATGTTATACGGTCGTCACCATAGAAACGTCCACTAAGATACACCCGTCTCGCACATCTGACCCCTCGATATACCAAAGCTATACTAACTTATCCACCGGCTATATATAGTATATATACGGGCTACTAATGCGTAGGGAACCCACCCCTCACTAATAATGATATACTGTATATCATATATATATAATTATATATATTATAAATACTAACATCATATATATAGAGATATATAGTATATATATTTATATAACTGTATATATAGCATAATATAACTACCCTTATATATATATATATATACTATAATATATATATATATATAAAGGAGAATATATGTATATATATGTAAAACGTAAAGAAAATGCTTTACATTATTGAGAGAATTAAAAAAAAAATTCAAGAGTCCCCACCCCACTTGCACCGTCCCCCCCCCGAGAACCCCCCTTATGCCCATGCAAGAAAAAACTACAACAAACTATTCCTGCAATGGTTAAAAATTTTATTATTTTCTATACCGTTCGAAAGGGTGAGAATGGCGACCGGCATTAAAAAAATTTTAGATTTTATCCTTATCCCGTTACTTCAATTTGAAGAGAATAAAAATAATTATACTATAAATATAATATAAGAATTATATAGTCATTTACGTATATATATATATAATATACGTATATATATATTATATATATATTATATAATAATATATAATTATAATAATATATATATATACTAGTATATTATATATATATACATATAATATTACATACTGATATATATATATATTGTTAAGTTTGACATTTTTAAATCTCATAAGCCTCTTATGCGTGAATTGCGTTATATAGAATATATAATTATAAACGCCTTACCTAATTTTATTTCACTTATATATAACTATATATATTATATATATTTGTACACGAAAGTAAATATATCTATAATTATATTTATTATGTCAAGTTTATAATTTATTATAAATCAATATATTTAAGGAAACAAATATGAATTTTTTTTCTCTTAAATATAACATTCATTTAGATGTATAAAATATATTTTGATTTAAATAAATTCAAATAACACTGGAACCAACCCCAAATCTGTTCTATATGATACCACAGGAGCCGATCTGTCATAGTAAAATTAATATATATATATATGAAATAAATATATGTAAATTTCAGTTTATTAAAAATAGCATATGTACATATTATAAACTACATTAAAACTTTCAAAAAGTTAATTTCTACATTATATGAAAAATTGTCATAAATACAGAAAACCGATAGCACAATAATAAAAGACACAAATAACTCTATTCATCTACGAACAACTTAGGAATAAACTATAGAGTTATGGCCTAACTGAATCAAGCAACTCTAGATACACTACCTGTTAGTA
>JABUQX010119551.1:0-15000 GCA_015478945.1 Trachelipus rathkii | reverse complement strand
ATATATACATATATATATTTATATATATACTATATATAATATATTATATATATATATATATATATATATATATATATATAGATATATTATATATAATATATATATATTATATATATTATATATATATATATATAATATATATATATAGTTACAGAGCCATCTGAGCTGTATTTTCAAGATGAAGGTATAGAGTATTGGCTTCAAACTTGGAATATAATCTATGTATGGTTAAGCTCGAAACAGGGTAAATTTCAAGTCTCTAGATGTATAGTATAGAGGGGGGGGGATCGCCCCTGAGGGTCCACGCCGAATTTGCCGCTTACGCCCTGTTGCGGGCATCTGACGACGAAATGAGGCTAAGACGAGTACGGATGCGAGCTGAGACGTTAATTTCTTCGTAACGAGATTTACGTCAGCGCAAAAGCCTTCGCGCGGCACACCAAACACACACACACATATTTTTTTATTATATTACGTCGAAGATTCGCGATTCCCGAAAGGAATCGAATCTGAGTCGAAAAACGATTCCTTACAGGAATCCTTTTTTTTACTCACTCCGACTCTGTATTCCGCCGCGGTTTCTTCTTCGCATCCGGTTCAGACTCCACTCCGATTGCCAGCCTGCCCCGACTCCGAACTTTAGTCGTATCGGACTAAAATTTGATAGGGTGTTATCGGACGTACCCTATTCGTATACGAAGTTACTACCCCAGGGTCCACCGAAGGGGGGGACCCTACCCCCTTAAAAAAAAATCAAAGTTTCGTATAAAGCTGATGAAATTAGGTGAGAAGGATTCAGAGTGATTCTAGAAAGAGGTGATATTGGAATCTGCAGAGTTGGTTCGCTCCGGTTGCTGGGAGCCACTGCCGTGCGATGAATAAACAAATCGATTAACAACCAATACTTGGTGTCTTTATATTATGTTATGGTTCTGTAGATTTCGAACAAATAATGGTTTCAGAACCATCAAGAAAAAAATAAATAAATAAATAAATAAATAATAAATAAAATTTAAAAAAATTTCATTATTCTTTTTATGTTTTATAACTTACAGAATTTACTTTTTTACATACCCTAAATGAGTAAATCAGTAAATCAAACTACCTTCCAACCACCCTCCTGACCAGTACAGTGATCTATTGATCTATTATCTATTTTATTGATTCAAGTCAAATTTTTTACTAAAATTGTCATGTTTTACATTTACCTAAATCAGTAAATCAGTAAATCAAACCACCATCCAACCACCCCTCCTGTCCATCCTTGATCTATTTTAGTCTATTGATCTATTGATCTATTATCTATATTCAAGTCAAATTTTTTACTAAAAATGTCATGTTTTACATTAAACCCTAATTCAGAAATCAGTAAAATCAAACCACAATCCAACCACCCTCCTGTCCGATCTATTGATCTATGATCTATTGATCTATGATTCAAGTCAAATTTTTACTAAAATGTCATGTTTTACAATCAGTAAATCAGTAATCAAACCACCATCCAACCACCCTCCTGTCCAGTGTGTTGGATCTATATCTATTGATTATTGAATCTATTGATCTATTGGATTCAGTCATATTTTTACTAAAATTGTAACGTTTTACACACCCTAAATCATAAATCAGTTAAATCGAAACCAACACCGATCCAGGCCACCATTCCTGTCCATTCTTATTCTATTGATCAAGTCACATGTCCGAGTATCATTTGATAAAACATAACATAAAATCAAGTTCTGTTATACAAAGATCAATCAACATATGTTGAACGTAACAAAGTTTCCAGCATTAATAAAAGCTTACTTAGCATCATCTGAACTTTGAATATAACCCACAACGACAAAACTAGACCCACATCTTAAAACAGAAATAAATGGTTAACGTTAACAAAGTTCCATAACTAATCAACAGTAACAGTAACTAACTAACTCCAAAACGTAACTTTTCAGCACTTTGTCAGCGCTTAATAACAATGTTAATTTTACATATAAATGATATATTTAACAAAACATTTACAATAACCTAGTTTAATATCATACAGATCAGCGGAGAAGTTGCTAACCGTAACAAAGTTTTCACAATTAATTAAGCCAACATAACATTACCAGAACTAAGAATAAAATATACAACGACAAACCTAAACACAACTTACACACGAATAAATCTGTTAACATTAACAAAGGTTCATACTTAAAACACCAGTAAAGTAACTAGCATGGTATGCAAAACGGTAACCTATTCATACTTTCAAAGCAACATTTCTCTAAACATATTACGTTAATCTTACCACTGCACAGTAAAATTTTAAGCTAAAATTTATCACATACATGGTTAATTATACTGATCAAACAATATACCTAACGTAATAAATTTTCCACATCAATAAAACTAACATAGTCGTAACATGAAACTAAGAAAAATTAATTACAGAGACAACCAACATACCTTACAGCACGAGTAAAAACTGCAACATTAACAAAGTTCCACCCTTTAACACCAGTAAAGTAACTAACATTGCATGCAAAGCGTAACCTATTCTTACTTTTTCAAGCATATCTCTAACATATTAACGTTAATCTTACAAAGACACAGTAACATTTAGCAAAAAATGCATCATAACCTTGACCGATTATCATACAGACCAACGACTATATGCTAACGTAACAAAGTTTTGCATTATCATAGTAATATTTAACAAAAATTTATCATAGCCTTACTAAATATCATAATCCCCAGCAAATAGTTGCAATACATAACAAAGTTTTATCCAAACAGAACATAAAAATAACAATGTTTTATCCAAACATAACATTAAAATAAGTTCTTTGAAAAAATATCATAGTAAAGGTAATAGTTTACCAAATTTAAAGCAGTAAATCAGTAAATCAGTAAACCAAACCACCCGTCCCCTCCCCGCCCCTCCCTACCCATCCCGTCCATGACCTTTTGATCTTTCGATCTAATGATTCAGGTCACATATCGAGTACCATTTCGGATAAACATAGTACAAAAATAAGTTCTTTATATACTAACCAACGAATATATGCTAACGTAACATTTTTTCACATTAATAAAGCTAAACATAACACTACCAGACAGAATAAATGCACATGACAAACCCTAACACACATTACGCACGTAAAAACTACTAACATTAACAAAGTTCCATACTTAACACTAGTAAAGTAACCAACACGTACAAAAACGTACACATTATTCACACTTTTTTCAAGCATATCTCTAACATATCATGTTAATTTACATTAACACTATTGATTTAGCGTCGCATTTCGCAGATCATTTCGAATAAACATAGCACAAAAATGAGTTCTTTATATTCTAACCAGCGAATATATGCTAACATAACAATGTTTTCACATTAATAAAGCTAACATAGCATCATATGAACTAAGAAAATAGTGTACAAACGACAACTTACCACCAACTTACCGCACTTAATAAGAACAGTAACATTAACAAAGGCGCACACTTCAAAACCAGGAAAGTAACTAGCATGCATTACAAAAACGTAACCGTATTCATACTTTCTTCAAGCATATCTTAACATATTAACGTTAATTTTTACATTGACACAGTATAATTAACAAAAAATTATCATAACCACGTCTAATTATCATACAGGCTAACGAATAACTGTAAACATAACAAAGTTTTATCCAACATAAACATAATAAATAATAAGCGTCTTTGAAAAAATATCATATAAATTTAAAGTTTACAGAATTAAAGCAGTATAATCAAGAAATCAGTAAAATTCAACACCATCAAACCCCTCCCCACCCCCCCACCATGACCTTTTAATTCGTGTTTGATCTATGATCCCATGTCATATTTCGAAGTATCATTTCGACTAAACATAACACAAAAATAAGTTTTTTATATACTAACCATCGAACATATGCTAACGTAAACAAGTTTTTACATTAATAAATCTAACATAACGATAACCTGAACTAAGAATATCAATGTACAACGACAAACCTAACACACCATACGTACGAAAAAACTACTAACATTAAGCAACTTCCGCACTTAACAACAGTTAAAGTTATTCTTAACACTTCTACCAAAAACGTAACCTATTTCCCACTTCTTCCAAGCAATCTCTAACATTATCAATATAATTTACATTAACATCGTAATATTTAACAAAATTTAGCAAAACCCTGTCTAATTCATTCATTACTGACAACGGAATATAATGGTAAGTAAAAACCGAATTTTTTTACATTCAACATCTAATATTTACAAAAATTCATCATAACATCGTCTAAATATCATATTGAATAAAATTTTTAGCAAAAACAAAAAGTTTTAACCAAAAAACATAACATAAAAAATACAAAATTTTATTCCTGACATAACAATAAAAAATAAGTTCTGTGAATTAAAAATCACAGTAAAGCGCGATAGGTTTACAAGATTTTAAAGCAGTAAATGAGTTAAAATCAGCGAAATCAACACCATCCATCCCAAGCAGTCCCTCTACCCAACCATTCCTATGAATCTATGAACTATTGATCAAGTCATATTTCGAGTATCATTTTGGGATAAACAAACATAAAAATAAGTTCGTTATA
Organism: Trachelipus rathkii; assembly: GCA_015478945.1. Lineage (NCBI taxonomy): Eukaryota > Metazoa > Arthropoda > Malacostraca > Isopoda > Trachelipodidae > Trachelipus > Trachelipus rathkii. Next base: position 10,399 of record JABUQX010119551.1, on the reverse strand, counting down.
TACTAACCATCGAATATATTGCTAACGTAACAAAGTTTTCAGATCAATAAAGCTAACATATATCATAAACCCGAACTAAGAAATAAATGTAAAACCGAACATACCTCGCGTATGAATAACCCGCTAACATCCTGAAAATTCCCTACTTATCAAAGATGAAGTAGCTAACAGGTCATACAATACTCGATATCTTTCCCACTGTTCCCGCATATCAGCAACAGGTAAAGACGTATAATCTAACAAAAAATCCGCTTTAAAAAGTGACCAATCTAGCAAAGATACAGCATCATTGAACTATGAATGACACTATCTTCATCAGAAGTATCACTCGTCTCGAGTATAACAACAGTTGAACTATGAATAAACGTAGACATTAGCAAAAATTCCCGGGCAAATCAACAGTACTCAACAAACTTAACTAGGCTCACTTTTCTAACAAACACAATTCATCGTCAGTTAACACCAGTAATAATCTTACAAAACGTCATCCATTTCCTAACAAATCAGTGTAATTTCACACAGTCATAGATAAATATAACATAACGTACCTAACTTTCGAATAAACAGGTTTCATTACCCAAGAGTATCTAAAGCAACACATCACACACCGAGAGAAAACCCAATGGGATGCGCCCTTAAAGTGTGATCCTGAGAAGGGGGGGGGATCACCCCTAAGGGGTGTAAGCGGGTTTTGGGCTCGAAACGAATGAAAGGGCTGAGGCCTTACCCTCCTTCGAGGGTAATGGCCCGCTCCACACCCCTTGGGCTGATCCCCCCTCTCAGATTCACACCCTTTCAAGGGGCGCATCCCTATTGGTTTCTTCGGGATGTACCCACCTGTTGTTACCTTAGATATACTTGGGTTAATGAAAGCTGTTTATCGTAAGTTGAGTACGTTTGTTGTATTCATAGGTTTCAACTGTTAGTTATGCTCGAGACGAGTGACACTTTGATGAAGATAGTGTCAATTCATAGTCCAAGATGCTGGTATTGATAGATTGGTAACTTTTTTAAGGGATTTTGTTAGATAAATACGTCTGACCTGTTGCTGATATGCGGGAAAAGTGGAACATATCTAGTATTGTATGACCTGTTAGCACTTACCCTTGATAAGTAGGAATTGCAGATGATTAGCGGCATTATTCATACGCTAGTATGTTAGTTTGCATTTGTACATATATTCCTTAGTTCGGGTATGATATGTTAGCCTTTATTGATGCTAAACCTTTGTTTGCGCGAGCATATGTTCGTAGGTCAGTTTATAAAGAACTTATTTTTATGTATGTTTATCCCAAAATGATACTCGAAATATGACTTGGATCCAATAGTTCAATAGTATCATAGGCGAATGGGTGGGTAGGGGACTGCATGGATGGATGGTTTGATTTACTGATTTACTCATTTACGCTTAAAATCTGTAAACTACGTTTTTACTTAGATGCCATATTTTTTATTCAAAAGAACTTATTTTTATGTTTATGTCAGGATAAAAATTTTGTTATTTTTAGTTATGTTTGGTTAAAACGTTGTTATGTTTGCAATTATTTTGGGGATTATGATAATTAGACGATGTTATGATGAATTTTGTTAAAATATTACGAAGTTGATGAAAAAAAAATTTAGTACGGTTACCAATTATATTCGTTTTTGTCAGTATGATATCTAGGACAGGGTTATGCTAAAATTTTGTTAAATATTAACATGTTAAATGTAAATTATCATTGATATGTTAGAGATATGCTTGAAAAAAGTGGAAATAGGTTACGTTTTGTACGAAGTTTAGGTACTTACTGTTGTTAAGTGCGGAAGTTTGTAATTTATTCGCTCGTATGGTGTGTTAGGTTTGTCTTTACTTTATATTCTTAGTTCATGTTATGTTATGTTTAGCTTTATTATGTAAAAACTTTGCTACGCTAGCTATTCGATGGTTAGTATATAAAAAACTTTTTTTTTTTTGTTATGTTTAGTCGAAATGAAACTCGAAATATGACATGGATCAATAGGATCAATAGATTAAAAGTCATGGTGGAGGAGGGGAGGTTGGTGCGTTTGATTTTACTGATTTACTTTGAGTTTACTGCTTAAATCTGTAAAAACTTATTACAATTTAATATAGATTTTATTCAAAAGACTTATTTTTATGTTTGTTAGGATTAAAACTTTGTTTATTTTACAGTTATTCGTTACGCTGGTATATAATAGACGTGTATGAAAATTTTGTTAATATTACTGTCAATGCTAAAATTAACGTTATATGTTAGAGATATGCTTGAAAAAGTATGGATAGTTACGTTTTGTATGCAATGCTAGTTACGTTTATGCGTGTGAGTGTGAACTTTTTAATTTAAACTGTTATTAGTGCGTATTGTGGTAAGTTTGTCGTTGTACATTTATTTTTCTTAATTCATATGATGCTATGTTAGCTTTATTAATGTGAAAAATTTGTTACATTAGCATATATTCGCTGGTTAGAATATAAAGAACTCATTTTTGTGCGTATGTTTATCCGAATGATACTCGAAATGCGACGTAAATCAAAAGTGTGATGTTAAAATTAACAAAATATGGCTAAAACTAAATCTGGGGTAAATACGTTTTTACCGTGCAGGCGTACTTTATGTTGTTAAGTATGGAAACTTGTAATGTTAGTAGTTTATTCGCGTAAGGTGTGTTAGGTTTGTCATTGTGCATTATATTCTTAGTTCTGGTAGTGCTATGTTAGCTTTATAATGTGAAAACAGTTACGTTAGCATATATTCGTTGCTTAGTATATAAAGAACTAATTTTTGTACTATGTTTATCCGAGAATGGTACTCGGTATGTGACCTGAATCATTAGATCGAAAGATCAAAAGGTCATGAACGGATGGGTAGGGAGGGGCTGAGGAGGACAGGTTGGTTTACTGATTTACTGAATTACTGCTTTTTAAAAATTTGTAAACTATTACACTTTTACGAGATATTTTATCAAAGAACTTATTTATGATGTTGATAAAACTTTGTTATTTTATGTTATGTTAGGATAAAACTTTGTTATGTGTGCAACTAGTTGCTGGGGGATTATGATATGTAGGTAAGGCTATTGATAAATTTGTGTGTAAATTATTACTATGATTAATTTGATTAAGTAAAAATATATCTGATGCGGAGTCTAGCCAATTACTCTCGGGTAATGTCTGAGAATCATCTATCTAAGAGAGAGTCGTATTCATATTATCGTGATATGATGCATTTTTGTTACTAATAATGTTAATGTTCTTTGTAAGATTAACGTTAATATTTTAGATATGCTTGAAAAAGTAAGAATAGTTACGCTTTGCATGCAATGATTAGTTTCATAATTTACTATTGTAAGTATTAAGTTATTATAGGATTTTATGGTATAATTGAGTGACAGTTTATTTCGAGTGTAAGTTATGTTATCGGTTTTGTCTTGTACAATTTTATACTTTTAAGTTTATCTATGTTACTCAGTCATATATTGTTATAGCTTATATGATGTGTTGAATAACTATTATTTTAATTACTGATATATTAGAGTAGATTCTAGTATTTTGTTACAGGAGGTAATAATCGCAAAGTATATGTGAATATAAATAGTGACTACCTAAATGTATACAGTCTAAGTATAAAGATTATACTTTAATTATATTAGTATTAGTGGAATTGCCTTTTGTTGAAAAAAGTAAGAAGAGGTATACGCTTTGTCATATGGCTATAAATGTTGTTACGTATTTAAGTAGTGTAGTAAGTGTTGGGGGTAAATGGTGACAGTTTATGCGTGTTGGAAGGTTACTTGTGGAGAGGGTAACTATGAGACAAGTGCGTGTGATTCTTAATAGTGTGTGATTTTTGATTGAGACAAGAGTTTAGCGTTTTCACAGCTCTTGTAGGTTTCATGTGCAGTTCTAAAATTTCCAAAAGTGGAAAATAATATGTATATAAAGGAATATAAACAGAACACAATGTCTGTGCTCACTCTGTTTTTGTGACAATTGCTTAAAATAGAAGGATAAAAATTTTTGGTTTAGAAATTTTGCCTAAACATGCATTTTATAATAAATCTTATTCTCTTTTGTTTAAATCTTCATATGCACATTTTGTTTTTACTAAAAATCTATTCTTTTTATGTTTCATTAAGAGCATACAAAAAAAAATTTGTGCATTTTTCGTTTTCTCAAATATCACGTTAATCAGTAAATCAGTACATTACAACTGCCCTCCATACCCTCGATTCCCTTCATGTGATTGATTAGAGTATGATCTATTGATTTATTGATTAATTGATCTTATGTTCTTTTCTATTTTTTGAGCATAATCACCCCATCTCACAAAAAACTTTAGTTCCCTATCCCCTGCTATTGATTCGTTCACACACCATCTATGTTACTTTTATATATAAAAATTATTTTATTTTTGCTTTTTCTGTTTAAAAATTTTGTTCTTTATCTAATAAAATTGTACTTCTTTTATGTTCCTATACTTAAAAAAATTTGCATTTCTTACATACCTTAAAGCAGTAAACGAGTTTAATATGCAGTCTAAATCAAACTGTATCCAAGCACCCTCATACCCATCCGTGATCTAGTTGTATCTATTGATCTAGTTTGATCTATTGATCTTAATGATCTTTTGATAGTTTTTGTTATAAATAACACATAAAAAGAGTTGTTATTTATGTTTTGCGTTTTGCTGTCTTCTCTCTCTTGCGTGCTTACTTTACTTAAAAAAATTTATTTCATTTTTATGTTATAATAATCTTAAACATAAAATTTGGCTATTTACGACTACGACTCTGAAAGCAGATAAATCAGTCTAAATCAGGTAATATAGTAACCATCAGATTATCAGTAAATCCAGTTAAATTCAGTGACTGATACAATGCAGTAAATCAGTAAAGTCAGTTAAAATCAACGAACTACCCTTTCAGTCCACCTCTCCTTCCAGCCGCAACGATCAGTGATTAATTGATCTATGATCTAGTGATCTATGATCTATTATTTAATTTAACATTTTCATGCTGGTAAATGTGGCATACATAGATCTCAAAAACTGTATTTTTATTGTTTCCTCCTTTATTTACAACTTTTCGATTTTATCCTATAAAATTTATTCCATCTTTTCTGTTGTAGACTTAAAAAAATTTGCATTTATACATATCCTGTTAAAGCTAGTATAATCAGTTCAAGATCAGTACAAATCAATAAGCGTGCCTTCCAGCTGCCACTCATACCCATCCCGATGGATCGGTATTGCTTCTATTGATCTGTTATTGATTTATTGATCTATGATACCTGTTTACTCATCCATATCTCTTGCATTCAACCCATACATCATCAAAAAACTTTTATTTTATATTGTTTTGGTTTTTAACTTTAAACGATTTGGTTTTACTATAAACCTAATTTATATATCATTCTTTTTTACTTTCTATTAACAAATTTTGGTTTAAACAAAATTCTTTCCAATTTTTACTACTTTATAACTTAATTCTTCTTTCATTTTTAAACACTCCTTTAAAAGCAGTAAATCTAGATAAATCAAATGTAGATCCCAGCGGCAACCATCCATGCCCCTTTCATGATCTATTGGATCATTGATCGTATTGATCTATTGAATCTATTGATTCAAGTTTCATTTCGTGTATACTAACGATAGCCACAAAAAACTTTTATATTTATTAGTTATTTGTTTTTATTATATAATTATGTTTTTTACTAAAAAATTATTTATTATGGTGCTTGAGTGTGCTGGTTTAAAATTTATTTGTTATTTACAAAATTAATTTATCTTTTTATGTTTAACTTTAAAACAAATTTGTATTTTATTATTAACCTACAAGCAGTAAATCAGTAGAATCAGTAAATTCAACTACCCTCCAGCCACCCTCATACCCTTACTTGTTGATCTCATTGCACTCACATTTTCGATCTCATTCGCACACTCATTCTCGATCTACTTCCGATCTAGTGATCTAGTTGATTTCAAGTTCATATTTTTATTAACACTTGTTCACTGTTTTTCATTACTCCCTAATATCTCAGGTACAATCAGTAAATACCAACTTTTCCTCCAGCTACCTTCCTACCCTTTCATGATCTATTGATCTATTGATTCTATTGATCTATTGATCTATTGATCTTTTGATTGAAGTCATATTTTGTAAATATAACACATAAAACTATTATATTTATATTTGCCTTTGGTTTCTGTTAATATTTATACGTACGATTTATCGTAGGAGAGAAGTTTATTTACTTTCTCTATGTTCTACTAACCGTAAAATAAAATTTGTATCTATTACATAGCCCTTAAAGCAGTAAATCATGTAAATCCACAAATACTACCCTCTGCCATCCCCCGTCCTATCATCTTCGTGATTATCTAATGTTGATCTATTGATCTTACTTGGATCACAGTCGTATATTGCGTTATAACATAACACAAAAACTGAGTATTTATTGTTTATTTAGATTCATTTACACAATTTTGGTCTCTTACTATATAATATGTTTAAATACCGATTCTTGATTTATACTTAAAAACAATAATATTGTGTTTTAATGCATAGCCCTAAGAGCAGGTAGAGCGCAGTAAAATCAGTAAGGATCATAACTACACCTCATCTCACCCTACCTATCCTACAGTGATCTAGTGATCTATTTTGACTATTGCATCATATTTGGATTCAAGTCATATTATGGATATCATTTGTATATAAATATGAAATATGTCATGAAAATAGTTCGCTGAATAAATTTTATATGACATGCCAATCTGTGAGGCAAACAACAAGGTTTTAAAAATTAATGTTTGTTGCAAAAACTTTTTATTTATTTAATTAAATTATTTGTTTTAAAACTGTTTTATTTTTTTATTTTATAATTTTTATTCTCATTATAATTATTTTTGGTGGTTATACAATACTTTTTTTATTTAATTTTAATGTATGTTAAATATTTGTTTTAAACTTTTTTTTTTTTTTTATATATTTTTATTAACTTTTTTAGTTTTATTGATTTAAAAATATAATGATTTTATTTTTTATTTATTTTGTTTTATTGTTTAAAATATTTTTTGTCTTTGTACCAAAAATAATATTCCAATTTTGGGCTAATATCGCTATAAAATTTACGTTCTCTTGTGACCCATTTGAAATACCAAATAAATCAGCTAACAATCAGTAAAGCAGATTCTCATCTATACCACTGCCTCCCATCCAACCGATGAGTCTGTTGAATTCTTATTTGATTCGCAGAACATATTAGGTTAGTAATTTGCAATAGACGTAAGCATAAATTTTATCTAATAAATCTAGGAGAAAAGCTTCCAACATTTGAGTTGAAAGTAATCCCCGATAAATCTGCGAGATTTTCAATAAAGTTTAGGCGATGAATTGCAAACTAGAAATGGATATGTTTACAATGATATATATTGTTACAACAGCTAACCTTAGCATATCTCTTTTATGGGACGAAACTTGCAAACATAACAAAGCTATCCTCCATAACGAACAGTCTAAGGATTATATTTACAAGAAGATAGACGCATCACATTTTTTTCAAACATCATCCAATGTTAATTTTATATTATCATCGTAATATTAACACTGAAAATTAATAAACACTTTATTTCGTTAACAGGTAAACATATCTCAAAAACACTTCAAATGTCCGCTGAAAACAAAGTCTGACGATATCAAAGTATTTCACATCAATAACAGCGCTAACATAACATAAATCTGCCACGCTGAAAGAACATTCAATGTTAAAACATCTAAGATCTAACATACCTTACGGTTGTGATTAAACGGTAACATTGCAAAGCCGTACCTACATACAAAGATAAAATAAAATGTTCCAATCCATACTCTAACTCCGTCCTCTAACAACTCCACTCCCTTTCCGTGTGCATTATCAATTAACAATTTTACAGTGTGAGTATTATATACTATCTTAACTCAAAACTTTAATAAATCTTTTATTCATAGAATAAATATCTAATTACACTAATCAATGAATATGTTGGCAACCATATTTCTAGCATATACATATTCTTGAGCGTAGAAGTATCATAAGCATCAATATATCTAAATTATGAATAATGCAGAAAGTGTCTATCTAACAAACTTTTTTTTTTTTTGTATGCTTATTAAGCGGGTAAGGGTAACTGAAATACTGTTAATAAAATTAGCATATTACTTTCATTTTATTTATGCTAGAGTCTGAATGATTATATCTCGCATGTTAATTTTTAAGTATTAACAATATGTAAATAAATATAATGGTAATCAATTATCAAAGTTCCCTACTTTAACATACGATGTAAAAGTATGCCATCTCCATTACGCTGAGCTAACTCTTGATCGTAGTAACCCAGCTTTTTCAACAACATAGCTTTAATACATATCCAATTGTTAATTACATTCGATTGTACAATATTTAAGAAAGACAATCAAAAATTTAAACAATAACCTAAAACAAGCAAAACAAGTTAATAAAAAGCATGACATTCAAATCAAAGTATAACAATATTCACAACATGAAGCTAAGAATAAAAGCACAACAACAAACCAACATAGTCATAAGCCACAAACTTTATATTATGGACAAAGCACAACTCATACAGTTCTCTTTCTTAACAATAGTAAGAATCCAATCTATCACCTATTCTTGCGCGCCAACCTCAAACTGTATAATTATTACTTCCATTAGTACATAAGTTATTTTATTATATATGTATATATATTAGTAATAATATTACCATATATATTATATATAAGTATATATATATATATATATATATAAATAATATATATATTATAATATAATATAATATATTATATATCATGATATATATGTAATCATAGCGAAACACCTAAATGATCTGACTATATGTAGTAGATAATATATATATATAATAGGATATATATAAATAAATTACTTATAATATATCTAATATATATAACCGTAATAAGTATACTAATATAGTATATAATTATATATATAATATATATATTATATTATATGATATCTTACCCCCTTATATATATAGTAGCTATCATTCTGTCTCGTATGTGAATGTTAGTGTCATTTTACTGTTGTGTATGTGTATGTTATGCACGTAAGGTTGAGTTGTGGTGTGTGTGCCGGCATGTAGTGTGTGCTGGTGTGGTGTGTGTAGTGCGTTGTTTGTAAGGTAGTTTATTTCACCCCCTTTTCCATAAAGCACGTGATTCGTTTGAAAGAAGTGGCTACGTCTATAGTAATTTCATGGTGAACATAAGGGTTCGCATACACACACACACGATCACACACTCACATATACATACACACACAGACAACCACACACACACACCACACACACAGCACACACACACACACCTACGATCTACATACACACACACACCTACACTGCATAACCTACACAGTATCACGACACACATACCGAATGACTACACCATTATCATACATACAAATATGATATACTAATATATAATACTATTAATATATAATATATATAATATATTAATAAATATCTATATTATAAATATTTAATACATTATTATGATCTGTTTTGATACTTATATACCCCATATACTATTATAAATATTATAGCTATATTATACTTATATAGCTCCTATAATATCGTATACGGGGTAGTAGGTAGTAGTACGTATCAGGATATTTTAGGAATGTTTCCTAACTTCGTATACATATCCCTATTACTTAATATATTATATTTTTATAGACTCTTCGGCCTATTATATATATTATACGATATGGTGTTATAATTTATATTATATATATATAATATTATAAAGTATATATATATACACTCTTATGTTTATTTCATAATATATGAAAAAGATTTAAATCTTTTATTCACAAGAATATAAATACATTAAACAGTTTATTTGCTGACGCAAAGATATGATTAGAATTGGTATATTTAGAACTATTGTTTAAGAAGGAGAAACTTGTTTAATTCATAACGAGTTATTATTTGTGCTTACTAGACCTGTTTAGGTTTGTTGTTGCTTTTATTCTTAAGTTCAGGGTTTATAATGTTAATGGTTTATACTTTTATTCGCATGTGAAAACTTTGTTAGTGGTGTGTAGTGTAGGTTAAGGTTATGTTAAATTTTTGTGTAAATTCTATATTATTACATTTGTTAATGTAATTAACATTGATGTATTAGAGTCCAGTATTTTGAAAAGTGGGTTAGTAGATCTGAGGGGTTTGTAGGTATGTGATTGTCTACTTTACTTGTTGTTAAGGTACGGAACTTTTGAATGAATTTAGCATGTTTATATTTATCATGTTAAGTATTACAATTAAACTCATTGACCACTATGATCATATGTATGACTAGAAAATGAAAGATAGATTGCTGAAGT
>JABUQX010119550.1:30000-32500 GCA_015478945.1 Trachelipus rathkii | reverse complement strand
TATGAGCGAAGAAAGACAATGACGGGGGGAAGGGAAGGGGAGTTAAACCATTATTGTTGAAAGGGGGTTATTGTTATGTGTGTTGCTATTCGTGTGAGGATGTTTTTCTTCATATTGCTGTATTATATTTTTTATTGTAATTGAATGATGGGTTAATAGCTTGTGTTGTAGTTTATCAAGAGTGTGTTCACCTTTGAGGGTGTTATAGGTGTCAAATTGAATTATGCAAAAAGTTTCTATTATTTTTTTTCTATTTTATAATGCAGTAATATGAAGAAAAACATCCTCACACGAATAGCAACACACTTAACAATAACCCCCTTTAAACAATAATGGTTGAAATGTTAGTATATAGTTCAGATGCTCTGATAGTAGGAAATATGAACCAATAAGGTTATTCGGTATCATAGCAACACACGTTACACCGGAATCTGAGTTGATGCCTCCCCTGCAAAATGTCATGGGGAATGTTGTCCTCCCATTTGTGGGTCTTACGGAAATTTATAATATCTTCGTCGAAGAATGCCTAATCCGTGAGGAGAATCCATGACGCCACTTCGTACTCCTGTGTCTGGCGCAGGAACCAGTGGCAGAATGGTAAATCCGGTGCATAGTCATTTGGCGAGAGACTCTTCACACTGTAAATGATAGGAGTACAGTACACTACATAACCTCATCACGCAGTGTCTTCAATACGGTCAGATGAGACACACCATATGTCGATCCCTTGAAATGTGCTGGAGAATAGCGACCTAACTCGCTGGTATACGAACAACACGGGACAGTAAACGCTCAGCTGTGGAGGATATCAGGCGTCAGCCTCACGTACATTCTAAAGGACATTGGCGATGGTAGTGTGATGTGATGGTTGTCTATTAGGAAACGTGGCCCACTACATTCTTCATACCTCCCGACCGTTCCCATTTTCACGCCCCATACGCTGGTTACATGTCGGACTGATCACGGTATGGATAATGCAAATTGTCATTGAGTCATTACAGGTATTCTGTAATGCGAACACTTTATGCTCGCCTGTTTCATTATGGGTTGGGAAGATAACTCCGCATTCACCATTGCCAAGCTTTCTACAGTGCTATCAAACGAATAATCACAATTTTGCATATGTTAATATGCGGATATCAATGGTACACATGCCTACCGTATGTTCGCCCATCATCCAACATCACTATACCAGGTAGACCTGCACAGGTGGGTATCTATGTTATCTCCGTAACAGTACATTTCCCGACCTATGTTCATATGTATGATTTACCCAGCACAGCGTGTTTAGTCAGATCCCAGGGTTTTACAGTATAATTATTATTCGTTTTTCTCCCCCAAAATTGGTAAGATTACACTAATGAAGTTAAGGAAGCATTCAAAAAAAAATTTATGTTGCCCAATGTAATTTCCTTTGATGTGAAAATAAGCGTTAATGAAGATTTCAAAATATTTCCCTTTTGTATATTCTATCCCTCTTGAAATTTCATTCCATTACTACCTGTCAACTTAGTTTTAGTGTCAATTCTGAGATATAAGAAAAATTGTATTTTATGCTAGTTTTTTCATTCCACTGATATTCTTGATCAAGATGTCTTCACATGCTCTATATAAGAGTATGAAGTATACAGAAAAATTTTCAACATTAAAGAAAAGGTAACATAGTTCTTTTAAATGCATTAAAAATTTTCTTGACAATAAATATATAAAAAAAAAACTGTTCCATGGGTGAAAAACTTTTCAAACCGTTTCCCATTTTCCTTATGTCCCTAACAGTTATTGCGCCTTCTGTACCTATTAACAAACTGGAAATCATTTTAAATGTTTTCGCTAAAATGTTAAATATGTTCACAAGATTTGAGGTTTGCTGGGGTTAAGACATGGTATTGGGGTGGAATATGTTTTACATATAAAAAAGGTTGTTCTGTTGAATATGTTTACGGTGCTTTTAGTGATTTGGATATTTTTAAATTTGAATATATGCACCAAGCTACAAACTGTAATAAATTACTGATAGCCATCTATGGGCATACGTTATCAACAAAGTACTGAACTGCATAAAAAAAAATTGGAACATAATAGGAAAATAAAATAATAATTCAAACCCAATTTCACATTTTTAGTTAGAGTCACAATTTCATTATTTCTTTCCCAAGCCCAATCAAGTACTGACTTTTCGGTCTAATTGAATTCAAAAAAATAAAGCAATTTCAAAACCACGAAAAGGGTTTCAAAAATGCAATGCTCTAGGCTCTAGCCAACATTAATGTATTAAGTTAGTCTCCTGCTATCCATAAAAGTAATCACTTATTTTTACCGTTTATTGCTTTCTTAATGACATATCGAACATGAAATACGAAGATAAAAAAGTTCCTTTGTCATTGGCATCCTCAACTGTCCAAAAGAATGTTTGTTCGAAATGGTAATTTGTTCTAAATTCAAAAGAACATTCTATTAATAAAATAAATAATGAAAACCGGATGTAAAAATAATGAGAGAA
>JABUQX010119550.1:0-27500 GCA_015478945.1 Trachelipus rathkii | reverse complement strand
TTCTTAAAAATGTCAAGTTACCAATTTGTGGAGAATTATCATAAAAATATATTTTCATACTTCCAAATACATTTGCTTTAGATCAGGTTATCAAAAAATGTAAAGTGATTTAATTATAGCTGTTAAAAATTATGTATAAATGGTTTTTTTTCCCTTCTGCGTTGAATAATGATTTAAAATTGTGAAATTAGATCTCACTCTTTTCGCAAGATATAGTAGATATAATATATATATATATAGTAATATAATATATATAGTATTATAGTATATAGTATAATGAGAGATGAGAGATGAGAGAGAGAGATATATATATATATATATATATGATATGTGAGAAGTGAATACGGGAATATTAAAGTATTTATAAATTGATATAAATTGTATTAAATAGTGATAGTATATATAAGTAAGATATATATAGATAGAGTAGAGGAGTATATAGTAAGAGAGATATAGTTATTATATAGTATATTATACTATATAGATATATAATATATATAGATATAGTATATTTGGATATAATATATATATATTAGATGTATATATTATATGTTATATACAATATAGTACTTAATATATAGTAAGTAATATATATGTAGAAGAAACAAGAATAGAGAAATTAGAAAATGAGAGAACTATAGATTAATAGTAATTAAATAATAATAATAATAATTAATATGAATAAATTAATAATATAAAGATAATAATATAATAATATTAATATAAATTAAAGATAAATATATATACATTGAAATACATTTATAGGATTGTAAGGTGTTAATATAGTAATTCTAAATGAAATAATATAAATGAATAAATAATAATAATTAAATAAATTATAAATAATAATAATAATTATAAATTAAATAATTATGTGGAACAAAACTGAGTTACTTCACTTACATTAAGATGAGTTATTAATGGTCCACCATCCGAAATAGGTAGGGATCCATAAGACAACTATATAGTTACCTGTGATGAGATTTACCTCCCTATAAACTACCATCTGTTCCTTTCTGTAGAGAGTCAGGTATGCAAAAAATAGTGTCTTATTGTAAGTTTGAATTTAATTATTTAAGTTCTGTATTAAAAAATATATAGTTGATTACATATTCAATGATTTTTTTCTTTTATTCAGCTTTGTTGATCCTCACAAATAAAGGGAGCCATCCTGAAAGTGATAAAGTGCATCCCAATTATCATCACTCTTGGCGAAATATATATAATATCCCATATAACGTGAGTTTACATAAATAAACTTATATATAGTATATATATGATATTCTATATCTAGTATAAGATATTATAAAAGATTATATATATAATATATAATATAATAGATAGATAGATATAATTTAAATGATATATTAAATATAGATATGAATTATGAAGTATAAGATATATATATATATACGGGTTATATATTATATAAGGAGATAGAAATTTATCAGATATTATAAGATAGGAAGTATGAAGATAATATATTAAATAGATATAGAGTAAGAGAGAGAGAGAGGCACATTAGTAATAGAGAGAGATAGATAGAGTATAATTATAGATGATATAGATTATATAGGATGAAAGAGTAATAGTAGAAAGATGACATAGAGAATAGAATGAAGAGAGATAGAGACGGTATAGAGTGAGAGAGAATAGATTAAAGAGATAGTGATATAGTATAGTAAATGTGAGAGAATAGAGATGAAGATATAATATAGATAATTGAATAGTAATAGTATATAATATATATTATATTGAATATATATAAGAGATATTGTATAATATATCATATATATATTATGTGAATATATATCAGTTATAACTATATAATATCTTTTGTATAGAGTTCAAGAATAATGTCTCACTATAGACTCTAGTATAAAGGATTATGAAGGTATACAGAAAATAATTTTAATCAGCTCAAATTAAAGAATAAAGATATATAGTAACGATAAGATATTTACTTTTAAATGCATTAAAAATTTTCTTAGTGACAAGTAAAATATATATATAATAAAAAAACTGCTTCCATGATAGAGAGTGGAATGAAGGTTAGTAGATATAGTAGTATGAATAGTATATAGATATATATATTAGTAGTGAAATATAGTATAATAATAGAGATATAGAGATTAGAGTAGTGAGAATAAAACTTTTCAAACCGTGATTTCCATTGTGTCCTCTAGTAGTCGAGGCCTTACAGTTATTGCGGCCTATCTGTAACCTATTAACAAACTGATGGAGAATTCATTTGTAAGAATGATCTTTCACTAAAATGTTTGAAATATGTTCACAAGTAGTTTAAGGTTAGACTTGGAGGAGAGAGTGTTAAAGACGAAGTATGATTGAAGATGGAGGAGAGGGATGAGAGAGTAGAAGTATGAGAGAGATGAATGTTATTAGATGATAAAAAACAAGTTAGTGAGACTATGAGATGGATAGATTGAAGTTAAATGTTGTGAGACGAGGTTCTTATATCAGATGAGATTTATTGAGATATGTATTTAAAGGATTTGATGATAGAATGATAATGCAAGATACCATAGACTAGACAAGAATCTGAGTAATAAATATAACTTAGGAGTATAGACCATGATGAGCGTATAATATGAGAAGCAAACTGATGAGATCAGAGTACATAAGATGTAAGAAGCCTTATAATTACTTTATGGCAATATATAAAATATGAATTGAGCAGCGAACTAATGAGTATAGCGAGGAGAAAAGAAAAAGTAATAATTATTTCAGAATAGCACAATAAGGAATATACAGACATATCATTTCTCTCATTCATAGTTCCAAGCGTCATCAAAATGTTTTCCCAAATCTCTAATTAGTGGCTATTTTCTCGCACACAGAGACGTCTGCGATCTATAGAAATCGCATGATTACTGAATTCCTTGCTCACGTTGCTGAGAGTAGATATTCTCAAAAAATAATAGAGCAATTTCTAAAAAACCACTAAAGGAGAGAGGTTATGCTATCCATATGAAATGATTGTTAATGATTTGTTTCAAGTTTTAAAGACGATTGAATGAATAATTAATAATAGATAATATAAGAGATTCTCACATCGCTCTACATTAGAAATAAAAAATCTTACTCCAAAGTCATTTATTTTTAAAAATCAGTGCACTTTTATGTCGTAATTCATATAAATATGAACAATTAATATAAATCAATTAAGTTATTAAATGAACACTGGATAGAATCTTACAGAGAAGGATAGAGTTATACATAATAATAAAGTACAAGATTACTACATTATAGTTCGATTACTGAACATCGACAAATTAACATTCTATATATACAATACGTGTGCCAAATGAGTAAGAGTCAGAGACTGTATATATCTCTGACGATATTGAATACGTGATTATGGATGTCTCTGAATATGTCATACTTAATAATGAAAACTCATATTTATCATTTATATATATTAATAAAATAGTAAGAATTACAGATATGATAATTTTATATTCACCTAATAAATCAGTATAGAGAGAAGGAGCGGAAGGGATTGGACGAAGAAAAGCCATTTCATTTATCCAAGCAAATTTAAAGAATGTAGAGTCATTTTTAGAAGTATTTATTATTCCCAGTTAGTTTTATTATATCGTTATTATTAATACAAAGACTTTAAAATAAACCTTTTCAAAAAAATTCTCCTAGAAATTTATTTAAACTTTTACATTTTCCTTAACACTCTTTAACGCTCTGGAATTATCGTAATCGCCCTAGTTTAGGATATGAGATATAGAACTAGTCTCATGAGTTAACTATCAGATAAGGTGTATGTGTAACTGTAATAACCATACTCATCATAATAAGTCCTGTTCTGGTTAATATAGTAATTCTAATGCTCTATATAGATATCATTCGTCCACAACTGATCTATACTGATAACATCACTCTCTCAACAGACCGAACTACATGTTAAAATCTAAGGATTCAGGCTTGGTACTATTGAATAGTGCACTACAAAATTACTCTTATTAGATACCAGTCCTCATAATAAATAAATATAATTAAATTATTAAATATAATAAATAATTTTATTAAAATAAGAGATAAAAGAAAACATATAATGATTAGCTATATTATTAATTCCTATTTCCTTTTAGATCAATAGTAGCTTTCTCAAGTTAAAATACCCTCTCATTTATATTATATATATTATTATAATATTATATATATATATATTATTATCAATTATATATATATATATTATATAATATATTAATATTATTTATAATTAATATTATTAATATAATATAATATATTATAATTATAATATATTATTATATGTATTAATATAATTTTACATTTTAATATATTATCTATTATTCATCTTATAATATTATAGTTAATATAGTAATACTTTTGATAAAATAAGTTATAGTCTAAATATAAATTTAATATTACGATAATTATAATATATATTAATTATAATAAATATATATCATAAGAATTATAACTTGTTCTATTTTAAAATTAATACAATTATAGAGGGGAAAAAAAACATACATACATTACATACTCTTTCCTATAATATTACTTCCTAATAGGGGGGGGCTTACCTTTACTGGAATCTTTCATAACATTATAATCATTAATATAATTTAATACTATAACAATTAAGCTAATACATATATATCAATATGTACAGAATACATTATACATATATACAAATATTACATTACTATATAACATATACATTAAGTCACTCAAATATACATACATTACATATGTATTTCATATACTATTATAAATTATATACTATATAATACATAACATTATCACCATACATATAACAACTAAACATTTTACATACTATACATACATTTAACATACATACATACATAACATACATGACATACATATATTACCTTTATATCTAAATACAATTACTTACCATTTAGATTAATAGATATATATATATTAGTCATTATATATATATTTTATATTGCGTATAAAGTATAAATATGTAATAATAAGTATATATATATATATTAACTAAAATCACTATCGCGAAGTAAAACTTAATGAATTATCCTCATTCTAAATATGATGCTCGACCTATAACAATAGATACAATCATGATATTGAAATGACTCTGTCAATAGTAATCTTATATTCCATTTGATAGTGGTGAGAAGCAAATAACTAGTGTTGGATTTTTAATATATATGATTAACTGTTCTTATATTATTGAGTGATCTCGGTAAGAGGTCATAACAGTACAGCTACTTAAATTCGATACTAATGAGAAGTATATAGAGTAATAATGTGAGTAGAGTATTATATTCTTATATCCACTGGCGTTTTAATATAACGATATACAAGTGTAGACTCGAAGTGAGACTGATATTAAATAGATGTATAACTACTTGTTATACGACCATAAATTTTTATATTTTGACTAGTACTCTCTCGTAATAACCATTTGAGTGTATTTACATTAAACTTGTAATTAGGATTTACTTGAATAGCCTCGTAAAATTCATAAAACGCTCTCATAAAATTTGTGTTCGATAGTTGTGATATACTATATATATATTGTGAGCAGGACATATGGGGGAGATAATAAAGTAATGAACGAAGAACGTAAATATATTAGGGTATGGAAGTAGGAAAAGAGCGTGCGTATTTTATCACTTGCAGTATTACTAACGAGTAAATAGAGTATATAGGTGTATAGTAAGTATAGATTGCGTGCGGACAGTCGCGACTCAATGGGATCACAGGTCCTCCCTTTTCAATTAGAGAGTCTGACTCTGCAGTAGAAAACGAGAGAGGAGAAAAATATATATTACATATATATTATACCTCTGGTAGTCCTAAAGAAAAAATTGTTATTTATTTATCAGGGACCTTAATCTATTCTTGCTTTCTTTGGTAGATAGTTAAAGAAATTTATAATATATCGTCTACTTACTCGTAACGAATATTTATTATCTCCTTCTAATCAAACAATATAATCAGCTCATCAAGATTCTACCTAAAACACTTTCTCTTCTCTCAGATGATCTGTACATAGCGCAGAAGATAGTGTTTCAAACAAAGTTATTATCGACTCACTCTGCGCCATGTCCTCCTCATTTCTTGTCTATTATACGTATACTAACTCACTCAGGACAAGTATATCCTCCTCGTTACGCAGATTCTTACTACGAGATTTAATTGAATTTCTCATATTATAATATGCAGTTTATAAAGTATATACGTGATATCGACTTGTCTCATTTTACTCTAACTTAATACACTTAGGTTGAGTTTTATTTCTTATTCTTATTTATTCAAAATATATCCAATTAGATATTTCGAAGCGAGTCATTATTATATTTACCACCATCTTACTCTCTTACTTCTCATCTATATATACTAGTACATCTCACGCTCTTGTCTCTTCATAATATATATAATTGAACTATAAATATATTAATTACTAATATAATATCGTATAACTTATATAAACTTATTACTATTACAACCATTTATTTTATCCAACAATATAGCTAAGTATATATGTAGTGTATGGGTATATATTATTATATCATAATATTATATTAATTATATGTTAATATATTATACCATCTCACAAATAATGGTAAACATATATGTCTCTGGTAGTATAGTATAAACTGGTAAAGTTTATGAGAATAAATCTGCTATATATTCATAATGGCTACACATTATATGTATTAAATTGGGGTGAAAATATGAGTGTTTTTTGTGATAAGATATAGAATATATATATTTTAATATTATTTCAATAAAATACAAATCCAATAAGAAATAGTTGTTTATATAGTAGTTCTCATAAAAAAAAAACTCATTCCCTTCAATGAATAAAAAAAATTTTTTGGATAAAATTATTTAAAATAAAAAGTTTTAAGGCTGCTATCTCTAAATCTCTAAGACTCACTTCTGCCATAGCCTATAGCAATCTAAATATAAATTTAAAACAAGTGACATAATAAAAAGTTCTGTGTATAAAAATATATGGTATCAGTGTGAGTATATAAAAGATATTAATATACGTTATAATTTTTCATTATTATATTATATTATTGAAGTTAGTTGTAAACGTAGGTGTTTCATATATATAGTGGATAACATATAAGATAAAACAACTTATATACTCTATTAATCTATTATAATTTTCCCAGTGATAAGGGTAGAATTTTAGTGATGTATTGGTGAGCTATAAATTAGGCAACTATTCTAATATATTTATTTGCGTACTAATATTTTTAAATATAATCTCTCTCTCTCTCTCTTATATAAATATAAATAATTATACACTCACTCTCTATTGTATTAAAATAGTGATAATATAAGGGTTAATATAAATAACGCTTGCTCTAATTTCATATATATCTAACTACTATGAGAGAAAATTAATACTCATAATTATGATATGTATGGTAATTATGTACGTATAAACAAAGTAGGGCCATATTATTATTTTATTATCATATTTAATTATGTACAGCGAACCCTCGTGTTCAAAATACAGCTGTAATCTATATTATTATACTCAAGTATATAAGCACTCTACAAATTACACTATATTAACAAAATGTTGATACGCAGAGAACGTGTTGTAATGTTTTCTTACGTTGAACTACTATGCTCATAAAATAAAAAGAGTAACTGTATAGAAAAGAATATTATACCTTATAAGCAGTTGGTTAAGTAATTTTCAATGTAACATTGCGTATTTAGAAGTTTAATTATATTTATATATGTAGGTATTGGGTATTAAGTTATGGTTAAGGTATAAAGTGTTATTAAAGTCGTTTTGGTCTAAAGTTCACAGCTGTACGGTAAGGTTAGGTTAAGGATATTAGGTTTTAGTGTGATTACAGTGTAGGTTTCATGCTTTAAGAGTTACAGATTTTAAAATATCATAATGGCAATAACCTAAATTTGAGGGCAGTTTCTCCTTATCTATGTGTTTTTGATTTAGAATTATACAAAGTACATACATTCTTTTTTACAAACATTCTCATTAGGAGGTAAGGTAAGTCTTACAGTGCTGAAATTCTATAAATATTAGTGAGTTGGTTTACTTGTAAGTTATCGTTATTCGTCAAAGAGATGAGTCGGAGTCTTGTACACTTAATATAAAATGTATTTATTTTACCAAAAAATATGTAATAAAATTAAGTTGCTTTAAGTTAAGTTTTAAGTTATGTTTTAAGTTATGTTGTTAATATGCACCTAAATAAAATTGATAGTATAATATAGTTCAGAAATAGATAGTTACATTTTTAAATTTAAATTAATATAATTAGTATATTTAACCACTATCAACAATATATAAACAACAGTATATGAAATGCAACAATGCTAGACCTATAATCAAAAAAATTATTTCAATTACTTAAGGCAATTTTTCAAAAAATACTATAACTTAAAAATAGGTACAAGTCTACAAAATTATATATGGTGTACTTTGAGGTTATTATAGCGTTTATTTTAAAAAAACATTTTTAAATACATATCGCCTAAGAACTGTAACTTGAAAATTTCAATTTTTCATGATCATCTACTCAAAAAAAAAATAGTCCATTATTTACTCCAGTTATCCCACATATATATTTTGATCGATATTATATATAGTTATCAGTAGGGGTAGTGGGTTGTAGAAACAAACAGGTTTTTTAAAAATACATTGCGCTACCATATACAAACGCGCCTCTATATTTTCCTCACAACAGCAAAAGATGTTTAGTTTCTCTTTGTTTTTTATTGAAACATTAATCCGTGACTATATTAATTATTTCTTATGTACGCTGCTTCATTCAATAGTGAAATCGTGAAATGCGTTTTAAAACAAATTCATACACAAAATCACTCCCTTCTCACGGGAATCACACTGTATATATAGACTATATAGTGATAATCTAAGCTATTCAATATCTAGGAATAATATTGAGAATATATTATACAGTTATGAGTGATTAATATGCTAAGTTAAAATAAAATAATTAGTATTAAATTTTTTTGCCTCATTTCATTGTACTAGATCAATAGATAGCTATTCTAATTCATTCCCACAATTATATACTACATATAAACTTATCTACGCAATATATATTATAGTAAATATAGCTATATATATATTAATATATATAAATAATTATAATATAATAATTATTAATATTAATTTTAATCATATATATATTTAATTATATTATAATTATATATTAAACTATATTTATATTAATTTAGATATATGATATTAACATATTATAATTTCTTATTATTGTGTAGTTCATTTTAATTTTTTTTTATATATAAGTTTATATATTAGTATATTATATATGTATTATTATTGTTATCTATTATATTTATTTAATTAATATATATTAAATATAAACTGTTAATAAATTATTTAATATATGTATCAAATATATAAGGTAATTGAGAGCTCTTATTAAAGTAATATTCCAGGTGGTTTGGGAGGTATGTCGTGATGAGAGTAAATGAGTAAATGTTAAGGTAAATAGATGATTGACGTTCTGTGAAGTGTAGAAGTAAGGTTATGTGTTGATAAGTTAAATAACTTTCTTTTAACACCAAGTAGTTATTCTATATAAAGTATACTAGTGTGAATATTTAAGGTATAAGAGATAGGTAACTATGTAGAGAGAGAGTCCTTCATGATAATATAGATTTGTGTCTAAACGTATAGTATGAAATAGAAGGAGATGAGTCATAAGTATAATCTTGAGTGTAGTGAGATGTAATAAGTCGTTATATGTGCACAATATGTGATATTGTGTAGATAATGTAGTTATTACTCATCGTGATCATTATGTTGTATCTATTAGTAAAAATATTATTATTATAGTGGGACTTGTACATTGTTATGAGATAGGTGAATACTCGTGTATGAGAATGATATGTTAACTTGATATTATAATATATATCTGAGGATTAAGTTTATCTAAGCGACTCTAGTCGACCAAGATTTTCATATCGAATTAGTAATATATGTGACTAATAAGTGAAGATAAAAAACGCTCGCATAGTAAATCAGTTGAAGTGATGAACATTGAAACAAGATAAATCTGGAAAGCATAATTGTTGAGAGCAGGTGCAAAAGAAGTTAGATGGGTTGCATAAAGTAACGAATAGTGAAATGATATAATGTATCTAACAGTGATAGTAATATAATAAAGAAGTTGAGAAGATAGGTAAGAGATAAATAAGAGTCTGAATGCACCAGCTGAGATTATAAAGTAAAAATAAAAAGGTGAGTCGTATTGAGTATTAACGTAGTATTCATGGTTATTTATTAAGTAAGTGTTGTATCAAAAGAAAAGTGGTATACATTGAGAGTGTATTTATTTATAAAGAAAGAGATATAAAAATGAAAAACAAAAAATGAACTTCAAATGTAAGAAGAAAATGAATAAGATGAGTTAAAAATGAACTAAGTTTGGTAAAAAAGTTAGGAATGAATGGAGGAGCAATTAACGATTGGCGTATATAGCACTCATTTATGAGATAGAGAGCTTAATTTACGCGAAGGTTAATAAATTTAGAATAAGGGATACACTGTCAGAAGTGTAAATAATATGATTATTGAGGTAGGTGATTTCTTTAACTGCTATCTCAAATTATGTGAGTGATAAATATATTATTTTATATAAAAGATATAAAAAATGTTTTAGATACCGTATAAAGACAATATATTTAATTTAGTTATATATTATTTTAATTTAATTATTATTTGTAATATATATAGGGTATGGGAACTCTGGAAGCACCACTTCTTCGAATAATCTGAATTAATATAATTTGCTGGATTATAAGTCAATGAGAGATATATGGAGTAATAGTTGATCTGATGTGTGGTGTGATAAGGTGCAAAGAAAGAATAGGTATATTTAGTGACTAGGATATACTGAATAGTAGGTATCCACTAATAGGCAAAAATAATTAATGTTATCTATATATTATATAGTATAGTTCTGATATAGTATCAATTATTCCTATAATAGAGGCATAAAGAAGAGGAAATGAGTATGTATGGTGATAGATACCGTTTAGAGAGAGTGGGTAATATTCTGCTATCTATAGATCATTAATGGTGAGTAAATGATCTAAGAAACGTGAGGCATGTATATTGATTAGCGATTATTGGATTTTATGAGATTGTTATCTCATATGATGTCATAATAGAAGCGAGTATTAATGGAGGGTTAATAACGTCCGAGACATGATATTAGATAAGACAATCGCGATGATAGTCTATAAAAATAGGTGCCCTCATACTTGAATAAGAAACAGACATTTAAGCGAGATATGAGTCAAGGAGTACTATGTTGATTAGAAATGGATCTGATAGCGGGCGTAGATGTGAGTTTAGTGAGAGTGTGTAGTAGTCTAGGGAGAATTATAAAGGATAAGGTGAGTAACTCTTTTGAATGTTTTGAAGCGCAAACTTTCTCTGCTTTAAGGAGTATAATGGGTGCGTAAGAGAGTTGCGACAGAAGCCTGAGGACTTGTTATGGTATAGATACTGCGTAATGTATATGTGAATAGATACACGAGTGTCTCTTCGAAATAGTAGTAGTGCGGAGTGTCAGTCATGAGAAGATCAAATCTTTTCCTACTGAAGCAAGATGGAATGATGAATAACAATGATTGAGTGAAGTGAGAGAAGGAAATAATATGGCTACTCTACTGTATTTTCTGCGTAATGACAAATATCTCTTTCATAACATATGCAGGAGTGTATTCTCTCATCAACGGTTAATAAGGACGATCTATTATAACCTAAGCTGCTTTATTGGCTACGTGCTGTGGCACGATAGTATAGTTATCTCAGGTATCAATATACTCGAGTTCGTGCTTATATGAGTAGAGAGTCTCTTCTCTCATCAATCTATTCGCTCAGTATGACAGATATGAGAATGGTCAGTGAGAGTGTACAGAGAATAGGAATATAGGCCTTTATCTAAAGAGTCTGATTGGCCTTTAGATATTAACTGATAACTACCTGGATAAGTGAGGCATGAGGCTTAATGGTGTGTATATGTCTAATGAGTTATATTCAAATTGTTGTGCCTAGAGAGTACGCATGAGTTATGCTCAAGAATTGAGAAGGAGTGGGATCTTTTTCAGTAATATATATATTATATATATAATAGTACGTGACAAGTAGATAATATGGAGTGTTATGAGGAGATTGATATAGGAGAATGATAGATATTATACTTAAAGAAATTTATGAAAACATAACATCAGTTACTAATATATTTAATATACATGATTAGATTTCGGATATTTGTATATTAGGACACTCTCAAATGTGAAACTGAGCCTCTTCTCTTAAGAGAGATTGGCATCAGGGTGTGTGTGATAAAGGAGGTGGATTTGAAAGTAAAATACGTTTAGATAAAGAGAGTAAGGTTATATTGTTGTATGGGGAGGGACAGTCCTTCAGTGTGAAAGTTATTATATTTTATATTAATATCTAGTCTATTTTTTCTTATAAGAAACAAGGAAAGGTTTCAGTAGAGTTTTATTTAAATATAAAGTAAAGAAATCGATTATCATTTCTTGTGATGGTCAGGAAGTTGAGGTTACAGAATAATAAAATCTTGATATGCAGAGTGATATGACTATAGGGGCTAAGTGGCTTTATTAGAATGCACTGAGCGTCTCATCGCTCGATATACTGTTGTATCCCTTGTAGATATTTAGCATATATTTCAGTAGTGAGATGACACTTGATTGTGTGCATGGTGATAATAAAGTACAAGCAGTAGCATCGTGAGAAGTACAAATGGTTCAGTAAATAGAAGTGAGCAAAAATTCATTTGTTTGCTAAAAATTTCTCTCTAGAAATGGGAAAATTGTTTGATAAAATAGAATATTATAAGATAATATATTATGTACGTATTAATTAGAGATGTATGTGTGGTGATGAAGAAATGGGTTAAAACGAAATATGAGTAATAAATGAATAAATTAAAGTCGAGTATGTTTTGGTTCATGTAGGTAAAGGAATTGATTTATAGAGTCTGTTTTTAAAGTCGGATGTATAGTGTGGCAGAGTGTGTTATGTGGAAATCGAACCGGCTGGAAGGATGAGTAAAAAGATTTGAGTTCAGTAATAACGAATGTCTGTGAAGTGGACAGGAATGTGAGTTTGGTCAGAGGCGAGAGAATATAGTAGTAATAATAGTGAGAGAGTTAATAGGGTGGATTTTAGTGAGGGGTATTAGTTGTAAGGTGACCCACTCTGGGTCCAAGGGTATTAGAGAAGAGAGAGAGAATGAGAAGAGGAACACTATACAGCTCATAGACGATATTATTAGTCATAGTATATCAGAATAAGATAATTTACCATAGTGAGGGTCCTGCCCTGTCACCTGAGAGCAAATAAGGCGCGATTTTTATCTGGATCTGCAGACTGAGTTCATACTTTACTAATTAATATGGTGGACAGAAGAGGGGAGGAGGGGAAGGTGCAGCTGGGCTTTTGTATATATATAAAATATAAGGGTTGTACCGGAACTTTACATGAATAAGTAAATACGAATATATGAAAATATATTTAATATTAATCTTGGCTATTTTATACAGAATATATTTACATGCTGTTTTTCTTAGAACGTTTAACCCTAATATCAATACAATACCATATGTAATTATTTCAGGGTTATTTGAATATCTATAACAACTATTTTAATTGTCTGTATACTAAAAATTTTGAATATATAACATATATATATATGTATTTAAGGGGATGGGCTACCGCGTATATGTGAGAGTTTAGCCGGATAGACCTGGGAGATACGCGATTAATCCGTCGTGGAAAGGTTAAAACCGAAGATATATCGCGAGAAATATCCAAGGGCCGGTATATCCGGCAGTCTATAATGATATACGCGTATATATCTATGTAAAAGGGAAGGATAGTAGCACAGGACATCCACAATATTTTCTCTATAAAAGAATTCTAAGTCAAATTCAATTACTATCGATGATAAGCTAGACTATGAGTGAGGACCTGTATTACATTACTATTATACTTATGTATAATTTATAATTATAGAAGTATATATATAATGTATATAGATAAGAATAATTATGAGTGATTATAAGAAAACGAACATTATATGCTAATATGAATATTGAGAAATAACGTGATTAGGTATGCATTATATGATATTACCTTTTTGATATACGTTAATTCCTTTTACCCTGGTGTAATATTAAATATAGATATTGATATAAATGAGAAATATAGACGATAAGAATTATGAGATAGTTAATATAGCCTCATATTATAGTACATAATGAATATAATATGACTAGATATATAGAGTATAATTATATTATCACCAATGATAGTACTAGTAAGGTTGATGATCTACTTGAGATTGGATATATAGATAGATAAGGGAGTTATATATATATAATATAGAGAGAGTTTTGTGATAAATATTACATATAAAGTTATAAATGTATAATATTTTCATTATAATTGATAATAATAGTGATATAATAAGTAGGTATGATATAGTATATGATATATAGATAGATAATGATACTGATATATAGTATATAGTATATATAATATAATATAGTTATATATTATATATATAGTATATAATAGTATATAAGAAAAATATCTATGTATTAATATATATATATTATGTGTTATAGATATTATTTATATATAGTACGACAACTTTTAAGAGAAAACATATTTTATATTATTGAGCTTGATTTTATATAGAGATATGAATATATAGTATAATAAGTATATTACTATTCAAATAATCTAGAGGGTATATATTATATAAGATATATTATGTATATATGAAGTAATAAATTTTATATTTGATTATATAGTATAACGACAACTATCGCACCCGAGCCTCCACCAAATCTAAGGATAAGGATTGTGAAGTTTTGTTAATGGTGAGTTTTTCGTTCACGGAGTTATGTTACAGCAGGGGTGCTATCACCGTTTACAGTTATGAGTTAAGTATGATACAAGCAGTGTAAGAATTATCGTGCTACGATTGATTTTAAGTTATGTATCATTAGGGAGGAGATATGTTACGTTCGGAGAGTCTGCGCACGCGCAATGAACGAAAAGAGACCGAGACACAGATATATAGAGAGAGTGAATAATGTTCGAATGGGAGGAGATAATTTATTATTTTTTATGTGACCTTGTCACACATACGTAATCGATACCACAAAGATGAAAGGTGGGGATCTTTCCTCTCGACATTTTTTTGATACGGTTCTGCGGATATTCCACTCAATGACCCATTTAACGCGTGCTATATGTTACCAACGAATAGAGTTGTGATAAACGTTGAATGTAGGATAAGTGGTTGAAGAAAACAATAGGTATTCAAGATCAGAGCTCAATAATATCGATACATGTAATGTGAATATGAAAATAACGTTGTTCAATATGTATCATAAAATCAATATTTGGAGTACAACTATGAACCTTGATCCTACAGTAATAGCAAGAAGGAGAAGAACGCAGATCGTTTACAACGTTGTACATACTAGTATATTTATCAAACGAGTGTTGTATCGAAAAACGCCTCTTCCACAGCGAAAACATGCCTCAGCACTCTGGGCGAAGGTTCATGTGGAGCATGCTATATGACGAAGTGACGCCGGGGATTGAGAGTGAATCCCGCTACCTATGTTCCGGCCTAACCTTTGCCAGCCTCTTGATCGGGCGAGCGCTACGGGTCATTGTAACGCAGCGTACACGGCATATGTGATTGAGCTACCCCAGACAGAAAGTAGAGTGCCAAGGAGGGTAGTGATTATTTAAGTCGGATTATCTAGACTAAGAGGAGATATAGGAGTAGAAGTAAGATAGGTATGATGTATATATAGAGGTGGTAATACCGCTGCAGGCACATGGGAAATGGACTCAGATTCATCCGATACGCATGCTTACCGGAAT
Organism: Trachelipus rathkii; assembly: GCA_015478945.1. Classification (NCBI taxonomy): domain Eukaryota; kingdom Metazoa; phylum Arthropoda; class Malacostraca; order Isopoda; family Trachelipodidae; genus Trachelipus; species Trachelipus rathkii. The sequence continues at coordinate 11,521 of JABUQX010119550.1, read as the reverse complement.
AAGGTTCGTCGGGTGAAGAGTAGATATAGATAGCTCGTCACTTATTAGGCTGGCATTTATGTTGCTTGAGTGCACCCATCATGTTAGATTAGAAAGTTAATAAATTCTCTGATTGTGTGTACTTAAAAAGGTTATGAGAGAGTATTTATCTCTACTCTAAGAAGTATCGAAACAGAACTGGTTCGCGCAGAATGGCAGTAGAGACGAGCTGTCCTGTCAAATTTTCCCTCGATAGAACTAAAGAGCCTAGATCAATCCGTAGCTAACTGGAGTTTAATACCGACACGCAATCGTTGACTGAGATATAGAGTGACACTTAGATAGAGTGGTAGGGCTAGGTGTAATTGTCTATAATAGGGGAATTTGTTTTGACTGCCCTAGATGTACTGAAGTTCGCACCTATGAGGATATATAGATAATAACTATAACCGATTATATTATAAAGAGTAAGATGAGTTGATCCGTGAGTCCTAATGAATATTTTCATCTAAGTCCGGATACATCCATTAGAAGCAATCAATGACCAGGCCAGGAAGTCCCAGCCACCCCTTTTGGACCTCTACCACGATGCAAACCATGTACAATGTATGGCCTATACTATATGGATACATGTTGTAGGCAACACGAATCCGTCGTATAGCTTTATATGTTCTTATCGATTATTGCCAAGAACCGAACTAGCCTGCCGTAATTAGAGGTAACGTCTCCATTTTCATTAGTGTTTATAGCGAACGTTCAGTCGATTGTCGAATGTACGGACACGACCCCCGTTCCCGTATGTGATGAGGGGGTGTGATGGAGAACTATCGACATATTAGTACCATTGAAACGTCTGATATAAACTTATTATGGAATGCCAGTTGTGAGCCGGCGTTCTTCATGTGGATCAACGTGTCCATATCTGCTGCAGCTCTGTGAAGCGTATTCCTGTTTTTGCGTTAAATGATACAATTCAACGATTGTCAACCGCTTTTTTCTCCTTGACGTTAATATTTTACTGTGGTCACGCTGGCATGTTCCAAATGTATGAATCTGTCTAAACAAACCAAAACCACTCTGAAGATATACATTTCACTACACTTTATTACGGATAATTTTTAGTAGGTTATGGCATAACCTCCATATGATAGCGCACTAGACTTGGCTTGTACATCATCAATGAGGCTCATATTTATTAGGCACATAGTTTACATATCAATGTTAATCTAAAAAGGTATGCATGAGGTGTATTTTAAATATAATTCTGGTTGTTAGCTGTATCGATATTTAAATAGCTGATTTGGATCTGCCTATGGTGTATTTAACCCTATTAGTTTCATTATTATGACAGCCTCGGCTTTTGTTAGGCAGCATGATGTCTACGATACCTGATGGCTAGGTCGTTACCACTACCAGCTTAACCGGCCCGGGCCACTGTGCGCCTACAATCCCCTGTCCGCGCTGCGGTTGGCGACCGACGGCGCCCCACCTCAATTTTGATTTAGTGCGTCAATTTCATATAGAAGAGGCTCATAAAGAATAATATAGTTGCATTCCCATGACATTCTCTATGTTTAATAAGTGCGCAGGATATATGTTTTTTTAAAGAGTCTGGTTATTTACATATTGTGTACGCTGTGTGCAAGCAGCCACTCTAACTATACATTATCTCCATCCTCCTTAATTGAATATATTAATAAAATCGAACCCTCTATATTCTTACACATCTCTTCTACGTATACATCCCGTACGAGGAGATACACCGCCGTAAACATCTAATATTCGATGAGCCACCCTGTATCATTTCATATATTTAGGACTATATGATATATAGATATTCTAGAGGCGAAATTTATTACACTAACGCTTTAAGTATTATTTTTCTTATTTATACCTATAAAAACTTAATTTTACTTATATTATATATTATATAAAATAATATCAGTAATATATTATATATATATATCTAGAGTTTAATATATGTGCGTTTCCGGTCAATATTTAATGCTCCGCTCTCAAATTACGCGAATATAAATGAAAAATTCGTAAGTGCGAATTGCGATTAATTGAAAAAATGTTTGCGGAATTGCAGTTAGCGGAATGCGCTATATCATTCCGCAATTAGAGGAATAACCAAAAAAAATGTGGAATTTCAGTGAATGAAATATAATTATTTTGAAGTCCACAACTTCTTTACACGTTTTGGCACATCTTGTATACCTCGGTCACTCAAACACCGAAGACATCGGTTATTTTTTGCATTCGGTATTGTGAAAGAGTGTATTGGTGAAATAAGTAATATATGGATACAAAGAACTTAAAGAGGCTTCAAATGCATGAAATAAATAGTTTTAACATAATTAACAACAATTTTTTTATTCCTTTTCTTTTGTCATATATCAAATTTTACTTAAGACTATAAGTAATTACTGAATGATAATGTTCAAATCGTGTGTAAAATCGACAACCTCAAATCTTCAGCTAAAATGACTCCTATTTATTGATACATAGTAATAAAATGATCGATATAAAAATACAAATTTTCTATAAACAATTTGGATATCCCAACATCGGAAATTCTAAACAAGTATATTATATATATATATGAGTGAAAAAGAATATAATTATAATCGTAAAGTATTAATAAATACCTAAGTCCATTATGGTTATAATAAATATGATTATATAATGTTCTGTAAATAACATTGTTTATTGATGCAGAGAATATATATATGATATTAAAATAAATTAACTATTTATTCATTTGCACGAAATACATAAAATTATTAAAATAAAAGTATAAATTAAACAGGTATAGTAAGGTATAATATATAAATTATTTTTCAGTTATCTCCCATTACCAATTTGAAAAGTTTCTTTTACTAGGAATGACTAATTTATTTCGGCTACTCCGCCGGATACCGGATAGTCAAAAATGACTTGTACTGCATAGGCATAGGTACACGGATTATCTGATGTATTGTTTGCCGATATCCGGTACCCATCCCTAATATGGTATATATGAATATATATATATTATGAATAAAAGTACTTATTTAAAGAACGATATCCCGGTAGGAATAGTATTATAAAAGTAAAATTGGGAAGTTTGTAGTGATAATCTCAAAACTATATATAGTATATATATAATATTGACTGATTACTATTATAATATAATATATATTAATCTGTGACAATATGGTCTGAGCCGAATCCTGGATATAAATATTATTTATGAGTTAAATATACCAGTATATATACTCAAACAGAATATTATATAAATAATTAATCATAATAATAAATAATTAAATAATTAATGAATTATACTAATTATATAACATTAATTACATCAGACTTCATGTCACTTAATGTTAATTAGTTTATATGCCCTTAGCACAAATAAAACTTTACTCAAGTAGTAAAAGTACTACTGCGTATATATATTGCATTACTCTCTATGATTTTATTAACATATAGTGATTATTTAACTGATAATTTTGAATGCTACAATACCCCTCACGGTTGATATATTAAATTCATGCAAAACTTTAATTTTAAAAAAAACAAAAGAAACAACAATTTTCACTTTTCACCACTTTTTTTTTTAAAAAAAAAAACAGTGCGATCTGTTTTTTTTTGAAAAAAAAATACAAACAAAAATTTATTTTTTTTATCCCAAAACCACCTTTAATATAAACAAGAGGCGGGGGGGATATTTCATATTACTAACGATTTTGTTTTCAAAATTCATACATATATCTTTAAATTTTATTATTTAACTTAATTTTATATTATTTTTTTAGATTATATAAATATTACATTATTCTAATTATATATATATATATCCTGATAGGAAGTGATATATATATTGATAATAATAATATAAGATATCTTATAATATATATATATCGTCGAAATAATGTATAATATATAAGTTATATAAATATATATATTCAATATAGTTAATAATAATTATTAATTAGTATATAATTATATAATTATAAAACATATATAATATTTATATATAGAGTGATAATTGTTATCGTAAGTCGACATTGCATATCATCAAAATATCATATCTCCAAAACACAATGCCACATAGGGAAAAGGTTTTACATGCTGGGCCTAATGCTGGTACCAATTTTAGGGCGGAAAAAGAACTTATTATTTTTGATGTTTTATTGAATATATCACTCTATATATATATAAAGAAAAAAATAAAAAACAAAAAAAAAATCTCAAAAACTTCAATAGCGCTACAGCAAAAAAGAAATACATTTTTGGAAATCCTGGTTTACCAATTTTAGATTAGAAAATGTAAAAAAATATAAAAAAATAAAAAATATTATTTGCAATCGCATTCACTTAGTACTAGTGTATAAATATTAATGAGTATATGTATATATTGAAGACTAAACTACCATTATTTTGTAGATACTTTATTGTAGTTAACTATTAAGAAATAAATAATTAGTTGACTTTCTCATAATAGAGATTTACATTTTTTTATTCTCTAAATTTACTAATATGATATCTATTGGTAAATAAAAATATTATATTTACAGAGGGCGTATCAAAACATTTTTGACATTACTACTTTGTTAGGACAAACTCTCGGATCCTTCCGTACAGAGTAGAACATACGGATTTAAAAATTTCATGGTAGGACTATATTCCCCCCCTCCGAGGCAGGGTGTCACCGGTAACCCGCCGCTCTTTGGTATATTGGGTTAAGTATACTGTCGTAATATCGGGGGTTCCTCTGCCCTCCCCTACGGGGTATTGGAAAACTCCCCCCGTGTTCCCCGTTCGGCTTGAGCGCTTTCTAAAGCTGTTTAACATTAGTTGTTACATAAATAATTAATCTATTGTATCTTATTTATTTCAGATATGGCAGCAGATTGAATTAAAAAGAGCTGAATAGCCAAAAAATTATGTTTAATATTATATATTTTTTTTTTTATTTATATCATTTTTTAATTCATATCAAAACATATACAAAATATTCTGGCAGTTTATCTAAAATGTATCCAATTATTTTGTTTCTTCTATTTATCTCTGAGAACTTAAATCAGATAGGAAATTGCATTTTTTTTATTAAATTTTGCTCTATTATTATTATTTTTAGCAGGTTTCCGCAATTATGAAGAGATTTGCAATACAGGATTATTACCAACAATGATTTGCTTATTGCCTATGTGATAGTATGTATAATGAAGAGAGATGGATACGTATGAATCACTAGTTTCACTTAACTCAAAAATATCATACCTATATATATAATAAGTTAAATGAGTAGTATTATTATATATATATAGTAAGCTATTATATATACTATATATATATATACCTACTATACTTTCATATATATAAAATTTATATAATATAATATAATAAAATAAAATATATATATTACACATATATATATAAGTAGTTATATATTAAACCCATAGTTTTATACTTACTAATATTTATATAGTCAAGTTGTTTATAATATATGGTAATTGTCATATACATATAGATTATACGATATATGAGAATAATAGATATAATCGATTTATTATATTTAATTAATTCCCAATACCATTACAACTAGTCTGCCAATTAAAAATGAAATAAGTCTACGGGAAATGCTCCAATATTTTAACATTGAATATACTAATTATATAATATACACTTAATATTATATATATATAATCTATTAATATATAATATATAATATAATTAATATATATATTAATATTATTAATATAATATATATTAATATATTATAATATATATATATTAATATTAATATATATATATAATATTTTAAGATATCCAAAATAGTATCATAAAAATACGTAGTATTTAGGTCTAAATCTTTACCTATTACACAAACTTCATGTGATGTTTCTTTTTACAGATAAATTATATTTTAATATGACTCAATCTAATCTATATACATCATAGCTAAAAGAAAATAAGAGTTTAAAGTTATATTTCCACTAAAGATACAATATAATAATATAATCTGTGTAGTTAACTAGCAAAGTCATGTGACACTCATAATATTATATTATATGGACCCATTTAGAGGCTCAATGTGTTGAAGAGATACAACTCTCACTATAGATAACAAATTAATATTCTAAATTCTGCTTTTAATAGTCAGTTGGTGTCAAAGTTGGGCTGGCTAGAGTTGAACATGCTAGAGTTATACTCACTCAACAACTATGGTTTCAAATTTTAACTCGTAATATTCGTTGCACCATTCTCAAAACTCAAAGACACTTACTTTAGCTTATATTATATATATTTCATTCATAAAATTATTTTATTATATGTGTAATAGCAATATATATATTTAGATATATTAATATATTATATATACAATAAATTTTTTAATAAATTGTGATATAAAATATATGATTTAATTAATTAATATGTATAAAATATAATCTTATATTTTTGATTTCTGTTATACAATTCCAATTTCTCACTTTCCCCGTGAGTATATATTACATAGATATATTAGATGGTTCAGATTTTTAATTTTAATTGTGATGCTCCGCAGTATGTAGCTTATGAAGATACGAGTGTCAAGGGTGATTGACCTATCAGAGTAAAACAAATTAATATTATATTTGGAATTATTATTCCTTAAAGGTTCTAAAGGATGGATTTAACTTGTTTTTTAGTTTTTTTGAATGTTTTTATTTGAATAAATTCTTCCTATCACCAAGAATTTCATGAAGATTTATACTTGTTCCTCCCACATTATAAGGGCTTGATGCCACCCGGCGGGAACAGGCAAAAGGGGGTACAGTTGTAGTAGAGTTAATACACTGACGGAAGAGGAAGTATGGTTCGGCAGGATACCCTCACGCTCTGAAGTACACCCATAATAAGATCACAGAAGCATGCTGAGGGTGGTTCCCTCGGAATGCATCATCCGCCGTGAGAGGGAAGGAGATTAGATCACCACGCATTCCCCCTCCACCTCAGACTCATTAAGGGTTCCGAGATAGACGCACACTAACTCCCTGTCCCATCTTGCGATTTATCTCCTATGATAAGGGTCATCTTACCTTTGAGGTTAATAAAAAAAAGAGAATAAATAATTATATAAACTTCTCTCACAAAACAACTCTTGCGATTATACGGTGTTCACTAATGTCACGTAGGAAGTACCATAGTGGAGTGAACTGCCAATAAGATGCAGGTGGTGAAGGTCCGGGTTCTGCGATCTATGAGGAACTCTCTCCTAGTGGGACGACAGCGGATTTGGAGCTCACTGGGGACTGCAATCCGACTCCTCCCTCCTTTGGTGGAATTCGTGTCTCCGCGCATTAAGGTATGATAAACATCACCCCCCCTGCTTGTCTCCCCAGTACGGACTTATCTCTCGAAGCCCTCTCGTGAAATTACGGGAGACTAATTTTTATATAGATATAATTTTTTTGATTGAATACAGCAATAAAAACACAAACATAAAATAGAGAAAACAAACAAAAGAAAAAAAAAAAAGTTAAATCCGATCCTTAGAATTTTCGGCTGATTCCCCGTTGATCCATAAATTGACAACTCTTAATTTAAATTTGATTTTACTGATAATTGCCAAATAGATTGATCGCTGCCTACTCCAAAGAGCGTCCCAAGTTACATGCACTAGTGTACGCGTCCAATCTCACATACAATTATCACATCTCCCACCACTACATTTAATTCACTTTATATGCTAGCTACCTTCTTACTCATGGCCTATCTCGCTCACAATATATATACTTTCTTATTCAATTCTTTTTATTTTGTTAACCTCAGATTGATAATCCTTCGTAATATTTTGTTATAGGCTTATTTCACTAATGTGACATGCTATTTCGATAATTTAATAATAGCTCATACACCTCTGAAACTCTCCCCCCTCTCCCTAATATAAACGACTATGGCGCCTACATTATATTATTAACCCTATTATATATCCTGTAGCCGCTATTACTTTCGTTTTATAAAGACATAAATATTGTTTTATATATCTTATAAGTTTTATATATCTTATACTTATATCTTTTCTCTACAATTTTAATTTTTAAATACACATTTAAGTTAACCACGTTGACTGACTCATGTCGTACATATATGTCGATCCATGATTATTTCATTTTGATCCCTTGCCTCCGTCTGCACATTATATGTGTGACCGACCAAAAGTGACTTCGTGTTTGATCTATGATGTACTTAGTCCCATCGAGCTTCGCACTTAAATTCCTGTGAGAATCAACATACATGCAATATTGCCTTTATTAGTATGTCTCATAATATATCAGGCACCGTGACACTCTGACATAAACTGAGCAACTAACTTTTGGTGTAAGTCATTTAGTGGGCCGTCTCAGTTCTCCACTCGAGTGTTTTTACGGATTTCATACGTTTTACTCAGTTTTCTATTGGTTAAAATCGGGCGAGAATCCTAAACTCATTATATTATACTACTAATTTAGATACTATATCTCTGGTTCTATATTTACCAATATAGTATTCTATAATATTAAATTATTAATATTTCAATTTAATACATTTAATATGTCATATATATATAACAATATATATTAATATCCTTTACATGCACTAAAATAAACTCTCATAGCGGACTTTCATATAGACTTTAATCCTTATTTTATTAACATTCCTAATAATATATATATTTTCAATATATTATTAGTAGCACATGAAGTAATCCATGTCACCAGAGTGCATTCCCGGTGGAGCTAAAGATCTACACTCGCATTTATATTCTGATTCGCCTTTCATCCAATCATATAATTCCGTGATTATATTGTAGTTAAACTCGTATAGGTATTCACATATTTTTTTCTTATTTTTTTTTCTCATTCTTTCACTACTGCTTATGTACTCTATACATAATAAAGGGAATTTAAACTGCTCTCAATTTTGAAAAAGGTCAAAGAGAATAGGCTTTTATTAAACTCAACATAAACAAACTCATTAACAATGTCATAGCGAATAATAATATTTTCAAAACCCCTCGGACATATACCTTTTGTAAAACTGTTCCCATATGCTCCGAATGTTCGGACATGGGCGGCTCAGCGACAATCACATAAAGCTTGAGAATAGCTGAGTACCACTGTGGCCGCGACACATGTGTTACACGATATAGCAGACCAATGTATCGCACATATATGTGTGACTTCGGAGGTTCTTTGATTAGATTACTTTTCGCCAATACAATTGGAAGATAGCATATTAAAATTACCTTTAAATATGGAGCGTTTGAATAAATTGGTTATTAATACTTAATGTAATAAACCCTTCTTTCACAAAGTTGCTTCAGCATACACATTGAATCTCTTAACACTTATACTCATAACCTATATATTAAAAATTGTCTAATATTACTTTATTGTGAGCACCTCGCATAGAGAGAAGTCCATTTACCGATTATTACCCGTGACAAGGGCAATGTAAATGTTTAAGAATAATTTACAAGGATGAACATATATAACGTAACTAATACAACAACTATAATCTCTCATTTATCGTACACAATCTTAATGCTAATGTAAATATATGTGTTTCCGAAGCTCCATGATATATCTTCTTACAGTCGTCAATTCGACACTTGTACCTCAAATCTCTTATTACTTATTGAGTTAGCATTATAAAACACACTAATTTAATTCCGTCGTATGATTAAATTTACGATTATACTCGGAAAAAAAAATACTCAATAATCAAGGGCTTTATATTTATAGTATCAAACCAGAAGACCTCCTATTTAACCTACCAACCATTTTTATTTTATCATAATTAATTAATATTATTATATCATCAATATTATAACTTAAATAAATATTAACGTGTCTACATTATGCACACCCAGAATATTATGATTCTCCCTAATTATAATAAAACTTGTCTATATAATACTATGATATTACCCTCATGTTGGCAGCATAATATAAATATTGTTCTACATATTAACTATTAGTTTTTTTTAAATACAATAAATTTTCATTCTCATTAATTACAATTACTATAATATTCTTGTCTGATACTAAAATATATCAAATCGTGTTGTCAAAAAATATATAGAATATATACTCTGATTATCAATAAAATCATAATATAAATGTAGATCGAAATAGGCTATAAAAAATTAGAGTACACAATATACAGTGACCCCCTTCTAATGCAATATTTGTGCAAAGTTTGATGTATCCTTAATAACCCTATTTATATAAAACGAGGAAATTATTTAGACGTTTTAAATAATTTTCTATTTTAATTCTCTATATTTTTTTTAATATTAAGGTTATTACAAATACAAAGTTTATAATAGATGATATGAATTTGATCAAATCTTGATAAAATAAAATAAAAAAAACTTTAAATATTTTTTATATATAATATACCATTTATATATTAATTTAATTAGTTATAATTATTTAATACACTCAACTTGAACCTGTAAGGATTGAAACTGCTAATAAACTATACCTAAAATAATACTCTTGTACTCCTACATGGAATATTCCCCTTATCTCCACCACCCCCCTCCCATACTATTGTAATCCTTTTCATTCAAATACTTTAGAATCATAGTATATATCCCGTCTGTAGTTTAAGTTAGGACCGAACATGATACAACCTATTGCAAATAAATACCATTTATTTGATTAGTTATAGAAGATCACTTAAAAAAAATTTCTTAATTCTTATGTGAGTTTATGACCATTGGTGTCTTTGTAAATAAAATGGACATATTTAATTTCAAGCTAATCCAGTAAGCAAACTGGTTTTATATAATTAAATTATTTGTAATTACATATATATAAGGAACCACATGAGTAAGTACTATTTATAATATAAGGCCAAATACAAACAAATACAAAAACTCTCACGCACAAATTATGTAGCTTAATGTTCAATGTATTAATAACTGTAAAAAGTGTTTATACATATTTCTGAACACAAACACAAATATACTAATAATATATCACAACAAAAATATATATAAGTTCTTACTGTTAGATAAAACTAATTATATATAGTTAATACCAATACATTGTGCTAATTTTCAACTATTATTAAAACTCAGTTATTAATTAATAACATAAATTTTGACCTCGCATATACAATGCATAATATAGATATAGCGTGATAGACAATAAATCCAGTAGGTATCATTAAGCTGCTGTCAAATTACATTTTTGAAAGATAATTAGGGCTAGTGTATCTCAATAGGAGTATATAATATAAATTACCTAGAATTATATATATCGATAAATAAATAATAACGTCGAAATAATAATATTTACAATATCCTAGATATATATATATTATTTTTTTTCTTTTCTAGATTTTTTAATACCAACATAGTAATATTATAATAATAATTATATAATATTATTAATCATTACTTATATTATATAATTGATATATGCAGCACGATGTTTCTTAGTTCTCGTAACTAATCAGTATTTATTAAATCATTCGTGATATTCTAGTTTTCGTGCGCCGAACCAAACGGCGCTGC
>JABUQX010119549.1:0-15083 GCA_015478945.1 Trachelipus rathkii | reverse complement strand
AAAACATCATAACTTAAAATAACATGTTTTAATAAAGCCTATACGCAACTCCTTAGAAAAGAACTTATTTGATTTGTTTAAACATTGAATATTTTAATGACCTTCATATAAAATATATATATATATACACCCTACTAATATTATATCAATATATTATATAGAAATATATATATATATAGATATATACGTATATATATAATATACTATTATATATATAGATATATATATATATATTATACCATATATATATATTAATATATATATATATACTACTATTATTAATATATATATATGTATGTATATATATATACTATATATAATATATATATATATATATATATAATATATATATATATATATATATACTTATAAATATATTATAATACTACGTATATATATAACTATACTATATATATATACTATTATATATTATATAGACATATACTATTATACTATATATATATATATATAGTATATATATACTATATATATATATATTTATATATATATATATAAATATATATATATACTATAATTTACTATATATAATAGAATACCTTAAAATATAGATTGTAACAGATACATGTATTTAGCTAGATTAAATACATAGGTATGTGACAAATGTGTTATGACATATGTATGTATATTGTTTTAGTGTAAATACGTGTATGTACACTGATTATGTCGGTAAAATATATTATATCTATTATATATATATAATATATATATATAATATATTACTATATATAGTATATATATATATAATACTATATATATACTACCACAATAAACACTTCAAATCACCAAAAACCCCCTACACATCAAACCCACCTAATATTATATAATATACTAATATATATATATATATATTATATTATTATTTATACTATATATATATATATATAATATTAATATATATTAACATACCAACAAAACAAAAACAAACTCAACATAAGGATCGACCTACTCACAAACCACTCACATCACAAACTAGTCAAGCCATCAGAAAAATTACTTATTACCTCCTTGAACCTCACTCACCACAACGTCCATATATATATATATATAGTAATAGTATATATATATATATCTATATAGATATATATATAGGGTGTGTGTGTGTGTGGTGTGTGCGTGTGTGTGTGTGTGCGTAGATCCGCTAGACTCTCACAATCAGGCTAAAGCATAACGTGCATAATGACCAGTGCTTGTTTGTGTAATCGCTACACTCCACCACCGACGCTCCGATCAGCATCACGAACTCTAAGCGTAACTAGCTCACAGACCAGCTGAATCAAGACCAACCGCACGCAACCACCTACAATCGCTACGAATACTCAGCTCGCATGTAGGTCACGATCGCGCTGTGCATCGTCCGCTCGCTGATAGATAGTCGTAGCTGCTGTGATGATGTCCGCTAGCATCGCTCGCTCCAATGATAAGTCGACTCGCACTAGCTCGCTCCGCTGATTCCGCATGTCCACAACACCCCACCAACACCAAAAAAACACACAACCACACCCACAAACCCCACACCCACAACCACACCCCACAACAGAAACTGTGTGTGTGTGTGTGGTATGTGTGTGTGTGTGTGTGTGTTTGTGTGTGTGTAGTGTACGTCAGAATGACGTGTGTGTTGTGTCGCGGTCGTGTCGTGTGTGTGGTTGCGGTGTTTGTGTGTGTTGTGTTGTGGGTGTGTGTGTATGTACTTCCATTTATTTAAAAACTTTGAATATATATAATATATACTTGTATTATATATATATATATATATATATATATATATATATATATATATATATATATAATATATAATATATATATATTATGTATATTATATACTAATATTATATATATTATATATTATACTATAATTATATATATACTATATATATATATATCAGCTACTAATATATATATATATATAGTATATATATATATATATAATAATTATTATAATTATATATAATATTTATATAATATATACTATTTATATATATTATTATATATATTATATATATTTATATATAATTATATATATATATATATATATATATATATAATATTATATATTATTATATATATATATAAGTATATATAATACTTATATATATATATATATATATACTATATATACCTATATACTATATATATATACATATATTATATATATATATATTATACATATGAATGAGTTTCTCAGAGGTTATGGCCAAATATTAAATTCTAAGAAAAAATGGGAGTAATAATGATGATATTTCAATGTATGTAAGTAGAGGTAATAGCCATACAAGTCTTTGTTATCTTAGTATTTCTCAAGCATATCTCAACAGTCATAGTGTTGAAAATCTTAACTCTACTGAATCCGCATATACACATAAAATTATCAGTATTTTCAACATGTAAGTATTCGGAAAAGTATGTTTTATCAACAGAATGAACTCTTTTCTTTCGTTGAGTTTGATAGCTTGTGGATTTGATGGGTTTGATCACCTTTCATAATTTCATTTGATTAAAAAGAGCGACTGTTGAGGCATTCCGGATTCTTACTTGAAGAATGTTACATAATCTTTCATTTTTTTTATATAACCACATTTAACATTGCTTAATGCACTTACAATTCTACAAAAATCGTAACTTCTCGAATATGCTAACTGCCCTTAATACGAGCCTCTATTAAAATATTATATATAGATTTATATATAATATATATATATATATATATACTATACTATATTATATTATATATATATATATATAATATAGTATATATATATATATATATATATATATATATATATATATATATTATGTACTATATAAATATACTATATATATATAATATGATATTTTATATAATATATTATATATAATATCATCTATATATTATATATATATACCTATGATATATATATATTAGTATATATATATATATGTATAATATATTATATATATATCATTATATATATATATATAGTATACTATATACTTATATACATAATGTTGATAACTCTATATAAAATATATATACTATATATTTATTAAAAGATACTATGTTTCATTATATACTTATTTATATACCTATATATATATATTATATGTATCATAATATATATTCATTCTATATAAATATAATATATATATATAATATATATATACTATATATATATATCATATATATAATAATATATCTATATATTATACTTATAATAGTAAAATAATTTATTTACGGACCTAGATGTGCATTAAGGCACATAGACGTTCACTTTCAAGTACTAATGTAGCTTTTAAAAATAAATATTAAATAATTATTATATATATAATTATATATAGTATATATATAATATATATATATATTATAATACTATATATACTATACTATATATAATAATATACATATATATATATAGATACAATATATTATTATATATTAATAGTATAATATATATATATATAATATTAAATATATATATATTTTATATTCTATAATATATATATTAACTCACGGCATATCCGACTATATGATTCCTTAAAATAGGTCACTTATTCAGTATTACCATATAAACCAAATTATCATGTAAAAAAAAAAAACTCTGTTATCGTATATAATTTATTAGAATATTTCAATCTAGTAATAAACAATTTATATGTTCCATATTGTAAAAAAACCCATAAAGGATGGTTTTCAGAGCGCCTGAGAGAGAGAGAGAGCTATACTAAAATTTACTATATTCTTATACTAACGAGTATTATATAATATAATAATAATATAATATTAGTATATATTATTACTATTATATATAGTATATACTATATATATAATATTATAATATATAATATTATCCCTCCAAATTAAAGAAATCAATTGTGTTCAATTACATATTGAAGCTATGCCTATGCGTATGCTATATATAGATTATATATATTATATATATATATCACTATATATATATATATTATATCATATAAAACTATATATATATTATATATTATATATATAATATATATAATAATATATATAAACTATATAATATATATATATATGTCTTCGCGTGATTTTTTTTTTTTCTTTATTTTTTTCTATGATTGTGTGTATGTTGTGTGTGTGTGTGTGTGTGTGTGCGTATGATGTGTGTGTGTGTGTGATGTGTGTGTAGTTGTGTGTGTGTGTGTGTGTGTGTGTGTAATGTAAGTGTGTATATTGTGTGTCGTGGTGTGTGTGGTGTGATGTGAGGTATATGCTGTTATGCTGTGTGTGTGTGGTGTGCTAGAATGTATGAGTAAGAGTGTGTTGTGTATTCCTATTTGACAGAAGCAGTTGACCAAAAGCATACACTTATGGTTAAACTAATATAATTATATATATATATATACTGATAATGAATCTACAATAGACGTAGAGTTATAATATATATAGGATCTATTATATATATACTACTATACTATAAATATATATATATAATATATATATTATATATATATATAGTTATATATATATATAACCACCTCAAATTTACGAATCAACTATGTCTTACATAGTGTGAAACATTTGTCTATGTGAGCTATATATCATATATATATATATAATATACATATATATATATATATATATATATATTACTATATATATATATATATACTATAATAATATATATATATACTATATATATAATACTATATATATATATACTATATTATATATATACTATTATATATATATATATATATATATTATATATTATTATATATTATATATATATATATAGAGTATATGTCTGCTTGCATGTGTGTGTGTAGTGTGTGTGTGCTGTGTATGTGTGTGTGTGTGTGTGCTGTGTATGTATGTGTTGTATGTGTGTGTGTGTATGTTGTGTGTGTGTGCTGTGTATGTCGCGCGCGCGTGTGTGTGTGTGTGTGTGTGTGTGTGTCGTGTTGTGTGTGTGTGTGTGTGCGCATTGTGTGGTGTGTTTTGTGTGTATATATATACTATACCCTATATATATATATATATCATATTATAAAATACTATATAGTATATATAGTATATACTATATATATACTATATATAATATTATATTATATATATATATATATTACTATCAAAGGTGGCATACTATATATATATATATATATACTATATACTATATATATATGTATTATATATATACGTATATATTAACTATATATAAACTATATATTATTATTATATAATATAAGCGAGTATAGTATATATTACAGGGGCCGACCATGGGGTATAGCTCCAACCGCCATATTTTTAGGTTTTAAATAATTGAAATTTAATTGTAAAAGTATACTAAATTGTTAACAATTTCTATTATAAAAAATATTTCGCCATCAAAAATTAAAAGAAAAAACACAACACGATTCAATAATAAACTCCATTCAATAACTAATAATTGAACTTTCAATTTAAATTCGTCGGCTTCATATTCTGACTCGAAGTAAAATTCCAATGCACAGGGCCTGACTAATAACGTTATTTTTACATCGGCTTATAATGAAGAGGGGGATAGTCTGCCCTACCTATAATCGAAAATACATGAAAAACCTTTCGTTTCTCCCTCCTTTAAAATGTATGACATATGTATGCGCTATATGACAGCGGACTGTGGTTGAAATTGTATTGTATCGACTGTAACCTGATTGATCCGATAATGAATATGTAATTTTACTTATAACTTTATTTAAATGGTATTTAGCATATATAAAAAAGATTGAAAATAATGCATTAATCGGTGTAAGTTGTAGAGTTTAAAATTAAAGAAAAAAACGTGAAAACTTATCTATAAAACCATAAACTTTAATAAAAAAAAAATGCTGAACCTAGAAAATTACTCAATTGGAACGTGATTTAAAATTAAGTATTTTGTAAATATAATGTAAACAAAGCTTTTCATGCAAATAAATAGGTGTTATTATTAAAAATATGTTTTCGATTTCTTCGATATCTATACATATATATAAATATATACTATACTCATAATATATATATATATATCTATATATTATATATCATATAATTATATATCATAATATTAAGATATATACTATATAATTATAGCTATATGATATACATAACTATACTATAAACTCTGTTCCTACCCAAGTGAACTCTGTCAGCTATGTCACTGCTATATTATATACAGCTGTATATTATATACATATATATACTTATAATACTATATATATATTATTAGTATATATTATATATTATATAAGTAGATTATAATATGATATATATATATATATATATATACTATATATAATATATATTAGATATACATATATTATACATATATTATATATATATATATAATACTCTTTATATATATTATATATACCTCATATATACTACTATATATATATATATATATATACTATATATATATATATATATAGAAGTATATGTTTGTGTGTTTGTGTGTTGTGTGTTGTGTGTGTGTAGTGCGTGTGTGTGTGTGGGTGTGTGTGTGTGTGTGTTGTTGTGTGTGTGTGTGTATGTTATGTTGTATGTGTGTGTGTGTGTATGCATCTCTTGTCTTACGAGGGCTATGCAATGGCGGAGGGATGCGAGAGCCAATTTCACAAGCCAATGCTATGTAAACCTATAGAAAAGAGATAGGGCACCTACGGCACGACGCCGAGTAAAGAGGATCAGAGAGTTGAAAGTCGGGGTTCAGTTAATAAGTTCTTTAGGTTAGACCAAACTCTAGGCAAAACGGTAGGCGGAGCAGGATTCCTCCCCTAATGCAGGAACAGTGCTCTTGCGCGAGACTTAAAAAAGGAAGATTAAGCACTGCGGAGAAAATAAAGTGCCATGAATCCACAAAACAGACTGGGGCTGGGAAAGAAGGAGGTATCATACGAGCTGTTCCTTGAGTCTCCAATATTCACACAATTTTCACCAGAGAACAATGCATCTCTTGTCTTACGAGGGCTATGCAATGGCGGAGTGATGCGAGAGGTCAATTCTCAGCCAAGAAATGCTATGTACTGCCTCATAAAGAAAAGAGATAGGGACCTACGGCAGACGCCGGGTAAGAGGATCAAGTAGAGTTTGAAAGTAAAGGGGGTCAGTTAATAAGTCTCTTAGCTTTAGACTCACTCTAGGCAAAAGGTAGCGTGGAGCAGGATCCTCCGCTAAATGGTGAACAGTACTTCCATTTATGGGCGAATAAGACCTTTATACAACTGGAGTATATATTATAATATATACTATTATAATATAATATTTATATATATATATATATATATATTTATATATATATAATTATATATGTAATATATATACTACTATATTATTCTAATATAATATAAGCCCTTTGATAAATACTAGTATAATATATATATATATATATAATATACCATCTATATACTCATATATATATATATTTATCTATACTAGAGTATATATATATATATATAACTATATTATATATATATATATGTATATAGATATTATATATAATATATATAATAATATATATAATATATATATACTATAATATATATTATAATATATATATACTTAATATATTTTATACTATATATATAGATATATATTATATATATATATATAGTATATATATATAAATATATATTATATATATTCATATATATATATTATTATATATATATATATACTATATACTAATATAATATTATTATACCATATAATAAACGAGTCAACCCCGCCAGGTGGGGTCGGTTTTTAAAAAAATAACATTTTGAAAATTTTGTTTATGTATAGTGTATATATATATAATATATATATAATATATATAACTATAATATTATATATATATATACATATATATCATATATTTTAGTATAAATATATTATATATATAATTATATTATAAAATTATATCTATGCAAGTAGAATATTTACAGATACAACCCTAATACCAACGTAGTTATTATATTCGAGTTAAGAATAATAAATTTACGACAGTAAACTTTGAATTGATAAATGTTATGTGTTTTAATGCACAAATAAATGGAATTATCAACCTATAAAAAAAGGAACGTAACAAACTTACTTGTTGATAAACTGAAACTTCTTATCCAATTCAATTAGTCCAATTTATTTGAAATTGTTTGTTTCAACACCGGTGTAATTAGAGTTAATACCACCGGCCTCTTAGTATAGGTAGTAAATAATTCCTTTACGCATCGATTGACTATTAATTTACGAAGATACGAAGATAAAGTTGACTTGAAGATTAAGCGTTAGTTTAATGAAAATAAAAAGCGTTACAATGCACTTGATGAAGTTACATTTAATCACGGTTTATAAGGCCTTAGTGATTATACGATTTAACACTTTTTTATAACTAACACTTAACAAAAGTAGGAAGGGAGTTCTATTTAAAAGCATCCACTTCTTTCGAACGACAGAAATTAATAAACTTTTTTACAGGACGAGTTCGATTAGCGACTTAACAGCACGAGGTTTCAAACGAAAAAGCTTTGATTTTGAATAAAAATTCCAGCACATCAACTCCAGCTATTTAAGTTCCTTAAAAGTGTTTCGGTTTCATGATTCCAATATTTACAATTTAAAACACATAACATCTTTTAAGGATAAATATAGATTTGGCAAAGAGTTAATAATTGAAATGCATACGAATTTGAGACCAAAAGCATATTGAAACGCAAACTTTCATTACGAAATATTTTAAGATCTTGATTCGCATTCCAATTTTAATAACAGAAAGCCGGAAGTTGCAACCGGAAGTCGCACTTTAATGCGTCTCATTTGAGATTATCTTGTCCATCCGATTCAACAAAGAATTTGATTAATAGCTTTGCGATGATTCCTTAGCTAAATGATTACCGAGATAAGATTTCGCATGTGTTGCTATAGCTGCTTTCCTTCTGGGACGCAATGAATTTGCAACCGCGGGGAGTATCATTGATTTGGTAGGGCAGGAATTAGCGACTTACCTTGCGCTTCAGGAATGATGGTGCCCATCAGTAGTCAGCACCATTGAACTTTGAAGCGAACTATTTCCTCTGGACGATTGCACTTGACTATCCACTTGTGTTAACGATGATCAGCTCTAAAGGCGAATCTTAAATGCTTACTATGCGGGTAAAATTCATTCTGACCCAACGCGAGTCTCCGAACCTGGATCTGAGCGAACACTTATTAATCATCTCACAGAATTTACAAGAATGGAGCTATATTTGCATCTCCTACTTGTGGGTCGCATTAATTGACGGACTTTAAAAGTACGATGGCTCTACTTTCACCTATTTTTCCATGAGACTTTGATAGAGGCCCTCTATTTCCATCTCTCTCAACCTTAATAAATACTCATCTATACCACGAGCGTCGGAAGTCTCGATACCATATTCAGTAGTCGTTAAGGATCTGCGATTAGTTCTTCTCTGAATGGGAATCGGTAGGAAATGGGTTCATTCTCAATACGCATACTTCGAATTAGCTAACGGTTTTAAAAACAGTTAGGAGTGAGAGGCACTATATCATTATCCGAAGATGTATATGTTAATGGCCTCGAATTGATAGCATTAGCATGTCCTGCCAAGCTGTTGTGACAAATCGAAGTATTCAAATTTTTACGTTCCACACAGTAGTATAGAGACAATTCTTTAACAGTCGAAATTTCGACCTTTCCCACAGACTTCCCACTCCGAAGGGCTTGTCATAGGGAACTCGCTATGCGTTAATGTTGATTTTTACGCAAAATTCGGGAAACCCACCTCTGCTCACAAAAACTGCCTCGGCAGAGCATCCGCACCTTTATTAAAAGATCGGGCATTTGTCGCCTCTTGAAAGAAATACTTTTTTTTGTTTTTTTTAATAATTTTTATAAATTTGGTGGCATGAATTGCAAAAAAAAAATGGAACGAAACGAATGCCCTAGCAGACATATCTGGGATAAGATCCAAATAGACACAACGAATATTGAGGCAGGTGTAAAGAAGAATATACATTTTTTGAGGTTGGGTGGACCCTTTAATTTTAATGAAAAAATGTTTAGTAAAATCCACTCCAACATTTGAGAAAGGACGATAGAAATTGACTTGCGCTTTTGTGAAATTAGTAAACTTCGGATAAGAATAAGAAAAGCTGTTGAACTTTGTACAAGTCACACATTCCGATAAAACTCTTCTTATTGTATGACGAGCTGAAGTTATCCAGTAGCCCTTTAAACGAATGAAGGTCAAAGTAGCTTGAATGCCAAGATGTTTACAAGAAACATGTGCATCTCTGACAATCAGGGTGGTAAGATGATGGGACTTGCCAAGGACTACCGGATTGACTATCTCGAAACTATAGTAGTTAGTGCGAGACAACCGTCCTTTACTTCTTATAAGACCCAAATCGTCCAAAAAGAAGTTCAGGCGAGAAACTAAATCAGGTGGTTTTGAAGAAGTTGATCCCGATTGAATCTCTCTCAAAAAACGAAGTTCGACAGGAAAACTTTCTTGTTGCATAATCTTGAGCAAGAAAAGTCGAGCTTTCCTATCATTTTCAATAGGATCGATGGAAGATGTGCCGAATTTGTAGAGTAAAGCACATACTCTTAACAAAGTTGAAAGGGAAGAATACTTGGTCATGTCAATAATAGGAGGAGGTGGGGCTTGAATGACTGTGAAGGTAGTTGAAAGCCCTTCCTGTACACTCCTTGTTTGCTGATAACTAGGCCAATACACTTGGTCGTGTTTAAGCCAAGCTGGTCCATTCTTCCATAGTTCGAGCTTCTTCATGAATTCGCGACAGGACAAACCACGAGTTATAAGATCTGCAGGGTTTTCATCTGTTTTGACGTAGTTAAATGAGATCGGTATTAAATTATCGTTTCTCATAGATGAAACCATACTCTTAATGTCCTGTATACGATTCCGAACGAAAATTTGTTTTGTCCTGCTACCTCCTCCAGCTACCCATGCAAGAACGATTTGGGAGTCAGAGAAGACGTTGACCTTACTAAATTCAACCTCTTGTAGGCTAGTCACGATCTGCGGAAGGCATTTAAGCGCCAGAAAGATGGATAAAAGCTCTAAACAAGGAAGGGTTTTTCCCTTGAGAGGAGCTACTTTAGATTTGGCCCACATTAACGAAGGACCTTGTTCTGGGGAGGTGATGTAAGCCGCAAATCCATAGCTCTTTGAACTAGCATCGCAAAAGATGTTAAGGGTTGCATTAGTCGATGAGGTATCAAAACAAAAACGATTGAACGATAAACTCTTAAGAGAGTCAAGATCGGCCCTTAATTTTTCCCAATCCTCCTTTATTTCAAGATCGATAGAGTCATCCCAACTCATTTGTTTTTCCCATATACGCCTCATCAAAAGTCGACCTCTCAATGTGACAGGAAGAAACAAAGAAAGAGGATCAAAGATTTTATTAACTTGAGAGAGCAGATCTCTTTTTGAACTGACTGATGATAACTCAAAGTCTGCGAGTCTTAGGGTGTCATTACCAGGATGGTAAAGGTAACCTAGAACTTTTTCCTCTTCGCAGTTATGGGAAGAAAACATGTTATCCTGTTTTATTTGAGCCTTAAGATTTGAATGGTTAGTGTTCCAAGAACACAAGTTGAATCCTCCTTCCTTCATTCTTTGAACTGATGTGGTGTAAATGTTTCTCAGTACTTCTGGGGACGAGTGAGTGTAAATAAAATTTATCTACATAAAGATTATTTATCAGAAGACGAGAGACTAAATCATAAGGATAGTTATTCTGAATGTGGTGTCTAATAACAGCTCCCAAAATGTAGGGAGAAACAGCAAGTCCGAATATGATGGTTGCGTACCGATAAGTAACAAGCCTGCCATCTTCTTCCCAGAAGAAACAAAACTTGTTACGGTCACTTTCTTGCTTGAGATAGATTTGTAAGAAAGCTTTAGATATGTCCGCAACAACCACATATTTATTGGTTCTAAAAGCTAAAAGAAGACGAAGAAGGGGAACCAACAAATCTATACCTGGATAACAAGCTTGATTAAGAGAAGGAGCTCCTTTTGTACGAAGACTGCAATTGAATACAGGTCTTATCTTAGTTGATACCTGATCAGCCATTCTTATGACAGGCCTGTGGGGAACCCATACATATTTATGGAAGTCCTTCGGAGATACTTTGATGATTTCAATTATGCCGTTTTTCAGCTGCTCTTTAAAGACATCACTGTATGCTTTGTCGAGTCCCTGATTGTTGAGACGATTCTTGACTCGTTTTAGTGTACTTAAAGCAACATTATAGTTGGATGGAACTTGATGCAGCAAATCCTGAATCCAAGGGATTTCGATGTGGTACTTTCCATCGATAAATTGAATGGAGTTGTGGAATTTAGTTATAAATTCTTTGTCGGTAGTACCATAATCTTTTTCTTCCTGAATTCCCATGGACTCCAGACTGTACAGATGCTCCAGACCAAGTTCAGTATCCTTTTGATTCGAGGAAAGATCGATGACATCAGGGTAGGAAGGATGGGGATCTAGGATTGAGTTTACGAGGGTTTGAGGAGCGTTGACAAATTGGTAGGGCAATGAAGAGACAGACATTGTTAGTCATGAATCTTCCTCATCATGTTCTCGTGATGAGTTAACAGACTGCTTTCTGTACAGAAAGTCTTTTTGATGTGGAAGTAGAAAAGAATCCACAGGACCGAAAGGAACTAAACCGAAACAAGTTGAAATAGCACTTCCTTCCAAACATTCTACCATTTGGAAGTGCCTCATATGACAAAGAGTGTCAGTGCCAAGCAAAAGGTCGATGTTATTCACAGAGTCCCCATAAGGACCTACAAATGAGTTATCAGCTACTTTGTATTTTGACGAAATTCTACAAATAGCAGATGCCAGTCCATTAACAGTAAAACCCACATCTAAAGAAGGATCTACAAGAACAGGAATTGATATATAAATGAATCACAACAACAGTTGAGATCCAAATCAACCAAATAAGAAGAACGAACTGCTCTCCGATGAAGGTTGATGAGGATTGTCAATCTGGGGAATTGCTCACATTGACTGTCGACATTTATTGAGCAATACCTTGGCTACTAGACATAGGGTTCTCCTGTAACCCTAAGTCGACTATATGAACAGAACAGGCACAGATTATTCTTGTGGCTTTACTCTGTATGGTCGATGGTAGGTAACGATTTGGGAGCAGATGACGTGTCCGGTATTGAATACACAAGTGGTTGCTAATACCAGAATTACTTTCTTCATCGGCATCTTTTCGATTGTTGTTCCGATGTTGAGTATGAATTTCAGATGGACAAAGAGCTGTGAGATGCTTTCTACTCTTGCAATTTAAGCAAGGGTACTTAAGGTTGAGTGTTTTTGCTGGACACTTATCCACCATATGTTTCAAGCTGGAACAGTTGCTGCACAGCTTAAGCACAACACATCTGTCCCTTTTGGCCTTAGGAGATTCATAAACTGTGCATTCTGAAAGGAAATGCTTCCCACTGCACAACTTACATTTAATTTCAGAAGATGCTTGAATATTTGACGAAGATGGAGATGATGTCTTTTTATTCACACTATCACCTTTAGATGTATTGAAAGTATGACTCTGTTCAGATGGTACAGAAGGAAACTTTTTCAAATTTCTGTTTCTCCTTTTTGAATCAAAAGAAGAACGAGAAGAACCAGAAGAGGGAGATTGAGTGTAAGATTTTGGAGTTCGAAATCTTTCCATATTATGAATGATTTGATTGTGTTCTTTGAATATAAGGTTGATGGAAGGATATTGTTCCTTCGTAGACAGCTTCAACTCTCTCAAAAATGAAATAGGAAGCTTATCAACCACGATATGACTTATTAACTTGCAACCGGATGAATCCTCTTGAAAAAAGTCAACTCCAAGTTCCTTAAGTTCCTTCAAGTTAGCACGAACCTTTAAAATGAAAGACCGGACAGGTTCCAACTGTCTTCCGTCAAGAGGCGGAGCCGAATCTAACTCATGTAAAATAGAGTCAATAATGAATGCTTTATCTAGATAATGTTCCTTTAAGATGGTTAAGGCAACATCATAATTGTCATCCGTGCCTGACAAGAACTCAATGTCCTTCAGAGCATATCCCTTCAAATGTGATTTTAAATATTGAAGTTTGATGGCCTTTGAGATGTCTCTTCTCTCTCCATATACGTTATTGAAAGATTGGAGAAAAGAGCGGAAAGAATGCTTGTCTTTATCTCCCGAGAAATCTCCACACTTTAATGCAGGAATCTTTAAGCTAGAAGGATAATGACAGCAATTCTCCTTTGAGTTTGACTTCTCTGAAGAGGCACTAGACGACTTTCTTGAATCCGAATTATAACCATACTTGTCTTTTAACAAGTGAAGCGCTTTAGCCATCTTAATATGGTAGGTATCAGTGGCTGTAAGTTCTTCGTCAAGTATGGCTTGGTCAACTTTCGTATATTCAGCCCCCAATATTAAGTTTTCAATGATGGTGTCTTGAGCTTTAATTTCACTCATGACTGTTGTCACCTTTTCAAATACAGTTTTTACAACAACTGGATCGTAAAAGGTGGGAGAGTCCTCATCACCTTCCTCTTCTATAGGAAAGTGTTTACAACAGAGAGTAAGTTTTCTTCTTAAGTGTCCCCTTTTTAACCTAAGAGGACCCAAGTCTTTAAGAAGACTTGACTTGAGGCTAGATATTTCCTCTCCTGAAAGATCTGTAGGCATTAGGTCTTGAAAATCAGCAGCCTCTTTCAGATCTAAGTCTTGAATGATGTCCATATTGATAGTAGAAAGAAAAAATCGAGAAAGAATGGAACGAATGAGAAATAATACACTAGTGCGCAGTAACTATGTCAAAAACAACCACTGAGCATATACTATGTCTATGTTGAAAATCTATGTCGAAAACAACTACTGCGCATAGACTATATCGAAAAACAATCACCGCGCATAGGCTATGTCAAAAAACAAACACTGCACATAGACTATGTCGAAAAATAAACACCGCGCATAGACTATGTCGAAAAACAATCACCGCGCATAGGCTATGTCAAAAAACAAACACTGCACATAGACTATGTCGAAAAATAAACACCGCATTAA
>JABUQX010119547.1:10000-15203 GCA_015478945.1 Trachelipus rathkii | reverse complement strand
TATATATATATATATATATATATATATATATATATATATATATATATATATATATATATATATATATATATAGAGAGAGAGAGAGAGAGAGAGAGAGAGAGAGAGAGTTGTTTATAATATAAAAAATTTAATATTAACGTGAAATATTTTAATAATGTGCCGCACAATATAAAGAGTCAGTAAGGATCTCAAATATTGGATATTTGAGGCTATTGACGATGGACTTTTTATAAATTTGGATTTCGAAAATATGCCGGAATAATTTCCACATATTTTAAATGTTATACGGGTTATCTAGTTGACATTTGCCGAATACGGATATGATGTGCATTTTTTAAAAGATTTCTTGGTTTAATTGACGTAGACATTATAACGTTAACATTACAGATTTTTATTAACATGTATATCATTAATTACTTAGTATTTAAGCTGCTAGTTTTACCAAACTACTTTTATGATTTTTCAAGTTTTCCACTCGTCCTAATTACCTAAAGAAATAAAGCTAGTAGTGAAGTTCGTTTGAATATGTGTGTATGGACATAGGTATTAGTGATGGACATGACATCCGCATCCGCATCCGCATTTGCGGAACATCCGCACCTAAATTGACATCCGCATCTGCATCCTCACTTAACGGCACATCCGCATCCGCATCCGCATCCGCATCCGCAACCTCTTTTGAAATGAGACGTTGGAGGATGCGCTACGATTTGATTTAATGTGTTATAAAGCATTTATATTTTTTGTTTTATTTATCATGGGTGTTTATGGGAATAATTGTAATTTGTATTTTGATTTTCATGTATATATATATATATATATATATATATATATATATATATATATATATATAGAGTATATATATATATATATGTATATGGGCGGTTATATATATATATGTATAGATATATATAGTTATTATATATATATATATATATATATATTTTTCTGGCCTTGATCGGGCCGATTGGGGGCCTTGCGTCGCTTCTTCGCCAGATATAATTGGAATGACTGCTTTGACTCTTGTGGTGACGCCTCGGCTTCTGCCGATTAGGTGGGAGCTGTAATCTTTAAATGGATGAACAGGTTCAGTTTTTCTTCGATTAAATCTTTCTCCTCTCGAAATCAATTGATTTATCGTGCTTGCTCCCGGTCATTCAGGATAGACATTGCGCATCGAGGGTGCAAAATTCTCAGTTCTTCTATCACTTGCCAATTTTCATTCAGATAGAAATCGTTGCAGATACTCTTCATCGAGCAAAGCGGTCCATCAAACGAAAGTGCGCTAACCCTCTGATTCTTACTGATAAATCTTTCGGCCTTCAAAAAACATCTCTAACAACTTGTAAATGTCTTTCCTCCTCTCATTCGATCTGTTGGTTCTGTTGCTAATTCTCCAACTGTGGAAATCTCTTCTCGGCTCTGGCTTTTCTCTCTAACCCAACTCCCAGACGATCTCCGGCAGCACTCATCCTCCTCCTTCTTTCTGTAAAATTATACCATTGCCCGTGATTACATTTGATCGCATGAGATCCTGAAATCTATGAACGTTAGGAAGGTGTGCCTGGATGGCATTCCTCCCTGAGTTGATGGAGTGTGCTTTCGTACTCCCCTGCCCTCGTTCAACTATATTCTCTTATGTCTCAATACTAACACTTCCCTCAGTGTTGGTAGCACGCACATGTCCAACCTGTTCCGGAAAAAAGGAAGCCGCTCTGATCCTTCTAACTATCGCCCTATAGCTCTCACTGTATTCTATCTAAGATCTTTGAAATCAGTTTTCAACTCTAATTTCTTAGTTCATCTGGAATCCCTTTTTTTCTTTCCGATATCTAGTATGGCTTTCGGGCTCGATTTACTGGCGATACTTTCTATCTAACTGATGGCGGTTTCGCCCTCAAGAACTACGGAGAGACCTGCGTGGTGGGGCTTCGACATATCCAAGTTGCATTTTGACTGGGTGATTACGCGTCACTGTCTCCAAGTTCCCCTTGGTTTCTCCTTCTCTTGTTTACTTATGTCTAGTTTTCTTCAAATCACTCACATTTGGTTGTTACACTGGCGACTTTTCTATTTGCACAAAGAATATATCAGTTCTGTCTTATCTCCCACTTTATTCTTATTTTTCATTAATGATCTTCTCACATCTAACTCTATCCACTCTTACCGATGACTCGACCTTCATTCTTTTATTCAATTCAATTTCACTCTCCTTCATTTCAAGAATTGCCATTTCGTATTAATCTTTATGATTCTATTTTTACAGATCTAAATAGAATTTCCGGGTGGGGTCATCTCAACCTTGTGTGAAATTCAATTTTAAAAAAACCCAACTTCTACAAATCTCCCTCTCAAGACACCCTCTCTAACTTTCCTATCTCTTTCGGCGGTTCTCTCGTCTCCTGTTGACAATATAAACATCCTTGGCTCCTTAACATAAACAAAAAATGTCTTGGAAACCCTACATCACAAACGGTTGTTAGGGCGGTCTCAAAGAAACTGGTTCTGGTTTAGCTAAAAGACTTTTTTTTTCCTCTCTCTCAGCTGTTCAGGCCATACAAGGCTCCCATCCGCCCTTGCATGATACTGCTCTCATATCAGGGGGCTTTGCTTCACCCTGCTTTTGGATAGGGTTGAGGCAAAGGCCAAAAAGGCTTATAACTATTCTGCACTTTCCAGTTCACTTGACTCTCTATCTTTACGGCGCGATGTTGGTGCTTTTATCTCTTTTCTATAGGCGGGTCGCGCAGCGGCAGGTACTGAGGAGCTTATCATCATGTGCCACCATCTTAACGACGCCCTCGCTGCAGCGTCAAGGGTGCCAGTCGGAGCAATGAGTTTTGTGTTGATATTGGTAACTCCAGGCTTGTTCGCTGCAGTGCTTCCTCTTCCTGCCACCTCTGCCTCCCAGGAATTCTTCTTCAATCTTTCTGTGTTTCCTGCCGAATTTAATCTCTCACTTTAAAGCCTGCGTTTAGCTCATCTGCGTAGTTTGCGTTAGTTGATAAATAACTGAAACACCCCCTCCTTGAATAATGCTCTGCCCGTGAGTGGTGGTGACACTGTAATATATATATATATATATATATATAGGTATATATATTATATATATATATATATATATATATATATATATATATATATATATATATATATATATATATGTATTATATATATATATATATATATATATATATATATATATATATATATATATATATATATATATATATATATATATATATATATATATATATATTTATATATACGGTATATATACTTTTAATTCAAACTTCAAAGAGTAAACATCCACATCCGCATCACATTATTAAAGATCCGTATCCGCATCCGCATCCGCAAACAGTCAAATTTTGACATCCGGTCATCACTAATAGGTATGCTAGTTAATGTTACTATTATTTAATAATCTATGGACAATTTTCCATCCCGGTTAGACGAATAAAAATCATGTAATTTGGCAAGTTAATAACAAAATTAATATATATATATATATATATATATATATAGTATATATATATATATATATATATATATATATAGTAATATATATATATATATATATATATATATATATATATATATATATATATATATATATATAAAAATTATTATATAATTTGTCTTATCAAAAAAGAAATGATAAGAACCCATTCATTTGCACCTTTGTTGGTAACTTATCTATTACATCTTTAGAAGTATGAACAATTTGAACAAGTTTAAACGTGACATACAAACGACGTGAAGACGAGAAAGTGTGTTTCGAAAAGAAGCAAAACCGGTAGTAGTCCTAACAGGACTAAATCTTTCGAAGAAATTTTTCTTGAAAATTCCCAGGTTTCTTAAGAACCGTTATTCAGGATTTATATATCCGGGCCTAGGCTTCTGGTTGCTGCTCCTGGTCCGGTTCTTGGATTTGTAAAGGTTTCGTTCCCGTTACAACTTTTATATGTGTCAAAAAAAAAAAAAAAAAAAAAAAACGAGCACTTTAAACGCTTGTATAAAATATAAGCGCTTCAAATGCTTGTACAAAAAATACGAGCGCTTCAAACGCTTGTATAAAAAAATATGAGAGCTTCAAACGCTTGTATAAAGAAATATGAGAGCTTCAAACGCTTGTATAAAGAAATATGAGAGCTTCAAACGCTTGTATAAAGAAATACGAGTGCTTCAAACGCTTGTATATATCGAACAAATGGACTATCCATTGACCTATTCAACTTTGCGTTAGAACCGCACCTCCTTCGCGCGGTTTAAAGGCTTATATTAAAGAGGTCCAAGATAATCAAGCCTAACCAACAAACCCCAACCCACCCCATAATACTCTCCTATTAGGAATAGTATTTTCTATTTTCTTTTAAATTTTGAATACAAATGAAAAAAGAAAAACTTACGTCATTCCAAATGTCTTTGGTAGGGTACTACTCGTTTAACAATCCCTTTAGTTAATTTTTCTTTGCATTCTTTTTTCTTTCTAAATAATAAATATGTTCATATGATTCATACATGTTCATAAACATGTTTGAACAACTTTGTTTGTGTCACGAAACAATTTTAATATCAAAATATAAATATTTGACAATATGAGAGGAGGATATGGGTCGGCATGAGGAAGAGAGGTTGGGATCTTTTCTAGATTATATATATATATATATATATATATATATATATATATATATATATATATATATATATATATATATATATATATATATATATATATATATATATATATATATATATATATATATATATATATATATATATATATATGCAATATATATATTTTCGTAAGGGTTAAATTCAAGGATTTTAATGCAACATTTTATTTGTTCATATGTGAGAAGTCTTTCATAATGTTCAATGCAACTTATGTCAAAAACGAAAACAAAACAAAAATACAGGGATGAACGTATTTTTTTCCGGGGTTGCTTAAACCCCTCAAAATAATCATGATCAAAAGAAAAAAAAAAAGAGAAAAAAAATAAAGTCATGATACGCATTTAAAAACTACTTTCA
This sequence comes from Trachelipus rathkii, assembly GCA_015478945.1. Classification (NCBI taxonomy): domain Eukaryota; kingdom Metazoa; phylum Arthropoda; class Malacostraca; order Isopoda; family Trachelipodidae; genus Trachelipus; species Trachelipus rathkii. The sequence continues at coordinate 10,166 of JABUQX010119547.1, read as the reverse complement.
AAACCATTTTAAAACATAAATTTTACAACCTGCTTCTTTACATCCTCCCAACACTACACTCAAGCTCTCAAACACACACACACACACATACGCACACAAACACACATCCACACACAAACGTTATTATTATTTGTTTGATTGTTAAGGGATATAACTATTCTCTCGT
>JABUQX010119547.1:0-5000 GCA_015478945.1 Trachelipus rathkii | reverse complement strand
AGCATTAACTCTGGATAGGCTCTAGCATTAACTCTAGATAGACTTTAGCATTAACTCTAGATAGACTTTAGCATTAACTATAGATAGACTTTAGTATTAACTCTAGATAGACTTTAGCATTAACTCTGGATAGATTTTATTAAGCATCTCGTCACCATCTTCATCTTCATCTTTGAAGCTTTCCAATTTTCACCCTAAGCAAATTTAGCAAAGGTAAATAAAACTTTACTGATGTTGTCAGAATGTCTAGACTTAAGTGTAAAATTATGATATTTAAAGTTTGAAAAACTATTTTTCTTTCAAAATTAATAAATAATTAAACTCTTATTTTAAAACTTCTACATTCTGAATGATGCTTTGCCGACATCTTAGAGTTTTCAAGCCTATATATTAATTTATGTTTATCATTTAATATATCTAATTAAAATAATATTGAAACCTAAAACTAAATTATAAATTGGTATAAACAGAAAAATTCAGAGATTGTTTGAAGAAGGTGATTTTCATAAAATAAAATATTATTGAAATTTTAATTTTAAGTTGAAACCCTTTTCAGTTTTCTTGCAGTGATCTATTAGGAGGTTGTTAACTTGAACCCATTGGGTTATCATATTTACTTGTAGGCATTGGGTTATCATATTTGAAACTTGTACCTCACATATCAGTTGACATTAATATGACCTAAGCTAACAAAAAATCAGCTTAATTGTATTATTTTAATTGCTTGAAATGGGTTTTGTTGTAAATCAAACTAAAAAATAAAAAAAAAACACACATCTCCTCCCCCCCAAAAAAAACCTCTTCCTCCCAAAAAAAAGACTCAGTCGGGTTGGACTTTTGATTAAACGATGATCATGTGTTTGCCAACTCCGATATATAAAGCTAGTCGTTCGCCCCTATATGGAGGATGCGTCACATATTTGGGACGGTTTCACTCACACAGCTCTTTTTGACAGGGTGTATTCCAGGACTTTTCGTCTATCAATTCTCTTCCTCTCATTTATGCTCTCCAATCAATTTTTGCCCCTCAAAATTTTCCATCACTCTCCTCATATTAACAGACAACATACACTTTCCCCTTTCAACAGAAACTGTTTTAAGCTCTACAGTCCAGGTCCAGTCGCATACTTCAACCTTTGAGGAGAGATATCGTAGAACTTCTTTTCATACAGTCATATAGTTTCTCTGCTCAGCTGTCTGTCCCCAGATTTGAACACTATGCTCAATCTTACATGTATTCTACTGGTAAAATCAGGAACAAACTTCCACTAATATATATATATATATATATATATAATATATATAGTATATATATAGGTATAAAAGATATATATTATATATATATAAATAAATATAAAATACTTATATATATATATATATATATATATATATATATATATATATATATATATATATATATATATATATATATATATTATATATATAATATATATATATATATATAGTATATATATATATACTAATATATATATATCAATATATTATATATATATATATATATATATAATATATATTATATATAGTGTAAGCATATGATAGTGTCAAATTCCAAATACGAAGTAAAGAACGTTTTATTTTTCTTTCATATAAAAGTTGTGGAAAATATTTTCTTATATAAACAGCTTTCCAATTTATGTATTTATTATATTATTATTATTATTATTATTATTAATATTATTAATATCATTATTTATTATTATTAATTATTATTATTTTATTATTATTTATTATTATTTTATTATTATTATTTATTATTATTATTATATCTTATTATTGCAAAATCAATTTAAAAATATAAAATTTAAATTAGTAATTGGGAATATTATACATATTATAATAATATATATATATATAATATATTATATAAATATTAAATACTACTAATATACTATATATATATAAATATATATATACTATAATATATATATAATATATTATATATATATATATATATATATATATATATATATAGATATATATATTTATGAGCCCCACTCGAGACCATGTCCAAATTTTTAATATCCAGGATGCGGATATCTAATTTTTCACATCCGCGGATGCGGATATTTAATGTTCCACATCCGCGGATGCTAACGTTTCCATCCATTCACCTTCTAAGCTATGAACATAAAAACTGTTATATAAGTTCGGCGCCCAAATTCTTTTTATGATAAACTTATAACATTTACCAAATGATCTCAATAGTTCGTTTGATTTGATCTTATCTAATTCACAACTAGTTCTAGTGTTTTAATAAAAAGTAAAAATCTAGTTGAATTGAAGTTCACAGGACCAATTTCCATAAGGTGTATATCCTAACCTTTTCTTAAAAGTGATGCAATGTAGCCGCTGTTCACTTTTCGTAAGAAAGACTATTCAATTTCTCAAATTACATCGTAAGTGAAGAAATTCTTTGCTATATTGGTTTGAAATTGTTCGTGACAAAGTTTATGCCCATTACTTCATGTTACATCATTAAAATCATATCTGAAAATTGCCTGTAATCGATATTGTCAAATTTATTTAATATTTTGAAAACTTCTATTAATTTTCCTCACAATCTTCTTGTCTCTAAAGAATGGATATCTAGTTCACGTAGTCCGTTTTCTCGTCATGAACTTATCTCAATTCTGGTATTATTTTGGTTGCCTCTTTGAATTCTTTCAATTTTGTCTATGTCTTTTTTGAGGTATGGACTCCAAAAACTGTACCTTTGCGTATCCAGATGAGGTATAAACTAATGTTTTAAAGAGGACTAATTTATATTTTTAGATTTGATATTTCAAAGTTTCTGGAATAAAGCCCAGAGCTTTATCTGCTTTCTTAACAGCTTCAGCACATTGTTTCGCAAACATTAAATCCTTATTAATTAATACTCCTAGATCATTTTCCTTCACTAACAACTTTGATAACTGAATCATCTATTATATGTAATCATATTCGCTGTTCCTATTCCCTCAATGCATAACCTTACATTTATCGGTGTTAAATTTCATTTGCCATGTTTCAGACCAATTTACAATCTTATTCAAATCGCTCTGGAATGATCGATAATAATCTTTCTTACAATTTATGCGATATCCAAGTTTCGTATCATCCGCAAATTTCGAAATGTTGTTTAATATATGACCATCTATGTCTTAAAATATCACATATATAATAATATTGGACCCAGGACAGATCCTTGGGGTACACCACTAATAACATTAGCCCATTCTGAGCACGCACCAATGACAATAACTTGTTGTCGTCGATCCAATAACCAATTTTTAATCCAGTTTAAAAGTCTTTCTCGAATACCGTGAGCTCTTAGCTTTTCCAATAATCTTTGATGAGGGACGGTATCGAATGCCTTTTGAAAATCTAAATAAATGACAGGTCAAAGATTTTCCCCAAAAAAAATTAAATCTACATCGGTTAATATATCATAAATTTATAATTCTTGCTAAATTTGTTAAGCATGACCTATTTCTTCTAAAACCGTTTGGAAATTCTTGAGCAATCCATGATCTTCAAGATGTGCAACTAATCTATTAGCTTAGTATGTGTCTTCAAAAAAAATTTTAACTATAGAAGTTAAGCTAATTGGTCTTTTAGTTATTCGAGAGCTTACGACTCCTTTTTTTTAAAATAGGAGTTATATTAGGCAAATTCTGAAAATTTATGCGCGTTACTAACTCTTCTTGTAAAAGACATTTATTGAAAAGCACTCGTCCAGAGGTTTTACTAAGTGTATCTTTCAAATCTTTTGATGTTATCGTATAAAAATTCATCTGGTCCATGTAATTTTTATTTATTTAACAGCTTATCAATTAGCGAAAAGCAACTTCCCCCTTTTCTAAAATTTCAAATCCACAAAAGAATGTTGTCTAAATATTGTCGGCCATGAGCAAATCCCCTACGTCTTCACTTGTTAGGCACATTATCTAGATGGTTCTTGCGTAAAAATACTGAGGAGGAAAAAAATTATTCTAGTTTGCCACATCGGGCACTACGATGTTCTCGGACTTTACAGGTTTCCGTTAAACACTGTTCTGCCAGTAGTGGTTAAAATTGATCCTTAATTCCTGGCAAACTTTTTGTTATGACGTTTATTTGATAAAATCTTTTTAGGATTTATTTTACTCTCCCGGGCAATATTAATTTCATAGTTCTTTTATAGCATCTAATTAGTTTTTTGACAGTTTTGACGCCAAACTTTGTAATTATTACTATTTTTCTACTGAGAGGCGGAGAAGATCTCCAAAAGTTTATAACGAAAACAGAACCCAACTTACGAAAACTGATTTAAAGCAAGAGTATCTTATGATTCAATCTGTTCCACCATGCGCTTGGCAGGAGTTCAATATTTAATTATATGAAAAAAATTATTTAAAAGATTCGTTTCATATTTGCATAAATATTCAAAGACAAAAATAATTTACTATTTATCTGATATTAAATTATTATAATGACAGAAACGGAATAACCGCAAAAACACAAACCGGCACCAGCGAAAACGCAAACAGGATAATCCTTAATTAAACTGCATTCACTTAAGTTCTAATAAAATATATCAATTAAAAATACCAAATAAAAAAACAATCAAAAATATAGAATTAAAGATCTACCAAGTGTTAAAGCCATTAAAATTGGAAGATGCTATAGAAATCATAAAATTCCCAAGTCAGAATTGCCACAAAACTCACTAAAACCAAGGGTCGCTCATCTGAACAAAAAAATCGTTCAATAAATTCAATCCCGGGCACAAAAGAACCCCCAGTTAATAGTAAATTTTAATCATGTTATGAATCAATTTTAAAATAGGTTAGATAACCTCAAAAACTCTTACCACAGTTTAAATGATTTCACAAGCAAGTTAGGTCTACCATATTGTTTCCTCTCGGGTAACCGCCCCCCACAACGCTCTCGCCCGGCAATCCCAATCAATTACTTGCCAATAACATCAGTACGGATTATCTCTGCATCATGAATTCTTC
>JABUQX010119546.1:20000-25327 GCA_015478945.1 Trachelipus rathkii | reverse complement strand
ATATATATATATATATATATATAGAGAGAGAGAGAGAGAGAGAGAGAGAGAGAGAGAGAGAGAAAAGCCAGAAATTTTTGGGTGTTGTTGAAACATATACTGCACATGACTTACATCTAAAATTAACTTTGGAAATAAGACAAAACTGACATTTTCACTAATTAATTCAGTACTTAAGACAACAAACATAACTTTAAACTAAAAACTAATATGATAATTAATACACAAAACTGACATTTTCACTAATTAATTCAGTACTTCAGACAACAAACATAACTTTAAACTAAAAACTAATATGATGAGTGTCAGGGTTGCCGCAAGATATAGAAATAAATATGACTCTAAAGCCAATCGACTGACTGTGAAAGCCAACCCAGTGACTCTGCTTCGCTGGACAAACATACGCACGAACCTGCATCAAATACTGCATTTATGCCATATATATATATATATATATATATATATATATATATATATATATATATATTATATACTATATTATATTATATATATAATATATTATATCAATTTTTCTTATAAAAAAGGAATGTTATATTAAAATATAAGACTTCAACTTTCATAAAATATATTAAACATTATCTAATTAATTTTTTACCTTAAGATATTAAAAATGAAACTATATTTTAAAAATTAATTCCTAAAAATTTTATGAGTCAGAAAACACGGAAGGATTTCGATACTATATATATAATATATATATTACTATATATATATATATATATATATATAGAGGTGTATATATAAATATATAATATAAATATCTGATTATATAGAATATATATATATATATATATATTATATATATATATATATATAAAGGCCCTATATAATATATATATTAGAGGGTGTACCGGAATTCATACTTTTTTTTCACGGTTCCCGGCCGAAATTTGACATTTGTTTTCCGGTTCCGGATCCGGCCAGGAATTTTCATAAACCGGCCGGAACCGGAATTACTAATGTGCTTGATAATTAAAAATTTACTGGAAGGGATTATTTACATAACCAAAACCCATCTCTTAACAAAATATTAAATGTAGCCTTGTGTTATATTCATTACATCAGTGTATTACATACCTTACAGTTTATTAATAAAGTTTACCAAATATATTCAAAATTTAGGATAATAAGAACTCATTAAATTCAAATTCCAAAATTAAATAAATAAATATATATATATATATATTATATATAATATATAGATATTATATATATATATATAGATATATATATATATATATAATATATATATATATATATATATATTATAAATATAGTCCAATTTTCAAACTGGCTCGTAAGCCAGTGAGTAGTTAAAGAAATAAATGACTTGTTTGAATATTTAGCTATCCATATATCTCTAGTAAATGATATCTGATCAGCCTTAGATAACTTCTCGAATACTGTTGATCTCAATTTACTGCATAAGTTGATACCATCATCTCTCTACAAAAAAATATTTTCTACTAGAAATAAGATATTTTGGTTGAAGATGGGCAACAAGTTCTATGAGTCCTGCATCTTCAGTATTGTGAAATGGCTGGTACTCATTGCAATGCAAATTTATTATTTCGGAAAATAATGCCTGTGATTTTGGGCACTGATATGGCAAATTTTCGTCTGGGGGAAGAAATTTCCTCAAGACTCCTTGTTTCACCGCCTTCGATCTTTTCGATATTTTGGGGGTGTCCAGTGTTCTAGAAAATACAGGATTCTTCCTTTTACTATCCAAATTTTTAACTTTCAGATATTCTCTTCAGTGATGATTTTCCACATGTTTATGCAGTGGCGTTGTATCAAATGTTTTTGGTGAACTACCTAGTTTTATTTTTTTGTTGCATATTTTACACTATTAAAGATTTTGTAACATTATTAATAAATAAAAAAAAACTTTTACGAATGTTGGCATTTTAAAATCTATTTTGTGAGGTTATTATTATGACAAATCTGTAATCAATTAATGAACAAAATCTTTATCAAAATCTGTTAAAATATATATATATATATATATATATATATATATATATATATATATATATTATATATATATATATATATATATATATTATATAGTATATATATATAATATATATATTATTATATATATATATATATATATATTATTATTATATATATATAGAAATTTTGAAACTGCTTTAATAGGTGTTGGAACGAGAGTGAAGTTACCAGAAGGATGGGGAAGTCAATTATAGTGCCAATATATAAGGAAAAGGAGACACAGGAGACTGTAAAAACTACAGGGGAATTCCTTTTGAACCATCTGGTAAAAACATATGAGAGAATTTTAGGGAAAAGGTTGAGAATAGTAGTAGAGCCCAGGCTGGGGGAAGAGCAGCACGGATATAGAAAGAACAGAAGCACGACAGATCTCTTGTTCGCTCTGAGAATTACGTTGGAAAAGGTGAATTCAAACAAACGAGCATATATAGCTTTTCATAGATCTGAAGAAAGCTTTCGATTCAGTGCCTAGAGAGAGACAGTGGAGAGTGTTGAAGAGAGAATATGCAGTGGGTAGAAAGTTGAGAGGAGCTCTCGAGAGTTTGTACAGGAATAATAAATGTAATGTAAGAATAGAATTTTAGAATAATGAATGGTTCGAGGTGAGAACAGAGGTTAAACAAGGAAGCGTGTTGTCACCAATTTTGTTTGTATCGTATCTAGATGCAGTGATAGAGAAAGTGAGAGAAGATATCAGAGGTTTGGACGGGGATATTTTGGCTATTGGATGATTGGCGTGCTGGAGCGAAGAGGGAGACAGGCTGAGAGAGGTAGTGATATGTTTACAACAACATCCCCCCCCCCCCCCCCCCCTGGCTGAGAGAGGCCGGCATGACTATAAACACAAAAAAGATGGAGATCATGGTGGTCAGTAGAGAAGAAGAAGGGAGAGAGTTGAGAATAGAGGTGGAGGGGACTGAGATAAAGACGATGAAGAAATGTAAGTATTTGGGTGAAGTACTTGGAAGAGAGGGAGGAAATGTACAAGAGATCACAAGTAGGAGAGCTCAGTATGGGGGAGCAGTAAGAGCAGTGTATCCATACTGATTAGATAGAACAAATGAGTGGGAGTGAAAAAGGTTGATATTGAAGGTGTGTTAACACCTTATTTTACTATATGGAGCTGGAGACATGGTTACGACCACAAGTGAGGATAGTAGAATACAGTCCGGCGGAGATGTACGTTTTGAGAGCATAATGGGAAAGACAGACAGAGAAACGAAAGAATAAGAGAGGAGGTTGGAGTGAAGGCTATATTGAATAAGATGGATGCAGCCAGATTGAGGTGGTGGGGACATCTGAAGAGGATGCAAGAGGGAAGAGTGGCCAAGAAAAGATGAGAGTGGAGACCGGAGGAAACGAGGACAAGAGGAAGATCTAGGAAGAGATGGGAAAGCTCGGTGGAGGACTCATTGAGAAGACATTGAAATTGCCGTCGATGCAGGAGCTGAGGAAAGATGGGTTTTGGAAAATAGAGGAAGATTCAGAGGAGTGCTGGCCCGCTGACAGGGTCTTGACTCTTTCTGCGAGCAGTTGTAAATTATATAATATATAGTATATAATATATTATATATATATATATATATATATATATATAATATATATAATAATATATATATATATATATATAATATAATAATTATATATATTTTAAATTTATTTTTAAACAAAAAGTTTTACTTTATTTAAAGATTTTTAGCATTTTAATTTATAGTTTTGAAATCGTTTAATAAAAAATTACTGATTTCCGGTGAGATTTTTTTTGGAATTCCGGCTAATTTCGGTTCCGGCCGGAACCAAAATTTCTGGTTCGCGTACACCCCTTAATAATATATATATATATATATATATATTATTATTATATTTATACATGTGTTATTTATATATATATATATATATATATATATATATATATATATATATATATATATATATATATATATATATAATATATATATATATATATATATATATCTAATATATAAAATATATATAATATATATATAATATATTGTTATAAAATATATAAAATATATTTATATTAGTAGTATATAAATATTTATATATATTATGTATAGATTTTTATAATTTACATTTAGCCTTCCGACACCTATATAATTTAACCCTAGAAACTTTGATGTCTTATCGAGATCGCTTTATACTAGATGTTTCCTAAATCCTGTACGATTTGAGTGAAGGGTGGGTTTTCTGTCCAGTAGTGATCATCTGGGAAACTGTTTCCATTGTCTATCACCTAAAATACGATCCTTATGAGTTTCATGGCTCAGTGAATTTAGTTTTTTTTTTCATATATTGTTATTATATGATACTAACAATAAATTTCAGTGGGAATAAACAGGATCAAAAAATTTTAAATACAAAAAAAAAGTAATTATTTAATAATACCGTACTTTTTTACGCATCGTACGTTTGACATAGCCCGGGACACAGCGATGTCTCGGGATATTTTCTGTAGTGCAAAAATCTTACCCGAAAAAAAAGAAACATTGTTACGGCAAAGTAGATCCATGTAGATTACATCGAAATTTACTGCATCGTCGTTCCATATAGGTTACGTTGAGTTTTACTGCATCGTTGATCCATATATGGTAGGTTGCGGTTTACTGCCCTCTAAGTTGAGGTTGTGTGTTTTGTTATGAATACACAAACTATATATGAGAAAACAAACTATACGGAACGTATTTTCCACATAAAACAATTTTTTAGCTTACCTTAAAATCTTTCACGTATTAGCACGAAAATGCGTTTTCTTTCTTATGCAAAATGACGCCAGTTTTTACATTATTATTAAATTTATAATATTTTCAAATTTCGTATCTTTCTCGTTCTCATCTTAATTAATTGCTAATATCGTATACTACTGACTAATATATGAAAAAAATTTAAAAACATTTTTCTGCACAATGAAACTCATATGGTATGCAAATAATTAATAAATAAGTGTTCATTTCCTATATCAATTCCTCAAATTTTTTTTTTTTTTTTTTTTTTAAATTTAAGTAAAAAAGTTCGATTTTTTTTAATTGAGTCTAGTCGATAAACGATTTTATAATATATATATTTATATAATAATATATATATATATATATAATATAGTATATATATATATATATAATATATATATATATATATATATATATATATATATATATATATATATATATATATATAAATTATATTATATATAATATATATATATATATATATATATTATAGCTTAAATTATAATTTCGGCAGCAAAAAATAAAAACTAAGTCCAGTCGATA
>JABUQX010119546.1:0-12500 GCA_015478945.1 Trachelipus rathkii | reverse complement strand
TTAGGTTAGTTGGGCTTTCATAATCCATTAGGTTAGGTCCTAGTTGGGGGCTTTCATAATCCATTAGGTTAGGGCCTAGTTGGGGGCTTTTAAGTCTAGGTTATGATAAAGTTTTGTTAGGTAGACACAGATTTACTATATATATATATATATATATATATATATATATATATATATATATATATATATATATATATATATATATATATATATATATATATATATATATATATATATATATATATATATATATATATATATATATATATCGAATATCAAAGGTCAGACAAAAGGTTCATTTACGCATATATATATATATATATATATATATATATATATATATATATATATATATATAGTTATATATATATATATATATATATATATATATATATATATATATATATATATATATATTTGGCTCTTTTTAAAATATCCTTCCCAGCGTAGACAATTCAATAATTTTGACACAAAAATTTTAAAGTTTATTTATTTGAGCTATGAGCTTCACAGGTGATTTTATAAAAAATATTTAACCCTATGAAAAAAAATATTAGTAGTAATGTTTTAAATTTGTTGGTTAAAGGAATGGAAATTAGAATTCGGCCACTGATCACGGTAGCGCTAGGGAGGCAAGGTTATGATGAGTTTTGCACTATGGTTAGATTAAAATTATATATATAATATATATATATATTATATATATATATATGTAAGTATATAGATATATATAAAAGATATATATATATATATATATATATATATATATATATATATATATATATATATATATATATATATATTCGTTAGTTATTATGTATTTTATTTTTTCCTTTGTTTGACGTTGTGAAGCTATTATTTAATAAATGTTCTCAACCGTATATCACCATTCTCCTCTTCTTAACTTTAAACAGAAGTGGTCGAATTCCTTCAAATCATTATATATATATATATATATATATATATATATATATATATATATATATATATATATATATATATATATATATATATATATATATATATATATATATATATATGGACAAAGTCTAGCTATTGACCTTTTGATCTAAAGTAAATTTTTAATTTTAACATTATAAATTAAAGTAAATATAAAAAGTAATGTAAAAATCATAGGGAAAATAGTATGCTATAAAATAGTAAGGAAAAAAAATAATAAGCTATTTGTAGATCTTCTTTACTCTGCGTAAGAATTTTTACCGACTAAAAAACCAATGAAAGAAATTATAATTCAGCAGTGCTACTGGGAACTTCTTTTGAGTAGGGTGTTTTTGGTTTTGTCTCGAAAATGCAGTTTTTTTTTTTTATATAAGAAAATGATATTATTAGCGTATTTACAAATAAAATGGTTGATACTAAATAAAAAAAAAGTATAAAAATAAGTTTAATAAAAAGTGTTCAATTATAAGTTTTTATAAGTTGTTAATTTAAGTTGTTAATTAAATTGTAAGGAATGTGCCTCTAGTCTCACGCCCCGACGCCATTAATTGAAGACAACACGAGAAATTAAGGTAACCTTTTTTTGGGCTATTTATTGACATTTTTTATTGTACTCGTTAACCAAAAAAAATAGTACTGGGTCTCTCTATGGTAAATTTTATAGTTTATGTTTTTTTAGTTTATGTTTGTTATATAGTTTTATATATATATATATATATATATATATATATATATATATATATATATATATATATATATATATATATATATATATATATATATTATTTGTAAATGTATTACACGGCAAATTAGGGGGCTCGAGCCGACGGGGAACAGAGGGGGGACGTTTTCCATACCCCGTAGGGGAGGGGCGGAGGAACCTCCGCGACACCCAAATACCAAAGAGCAAGTGGAGTCGGAGTCGAAAATTTATAGAGCTATTATTATTATTATTATTATTATTATTATTATTATTATTATTATTAATTTACTTCACTATTCGCTTTAACATTGGTCTTTAAAAAAAAAAAGCGCACGGCTGTTTTATTATAAAAAAAATAATTTGCATTATAATTACGTTATACATTTTTTTCCAAAACTGCAATATATTTGGTCATTGGAAAAGTGATATATTTTTTTTATTCTCAAAAGCAAGCGAAAAAAAAATTAGTTTAAACAAAAAAATGTTTTACTGTAACTCTGTAAGCACTAAGCTGAGTCAGAGTCGAAATTTTGAATTTGATTGCTGGAGTCGGAGTCGAAAATTTTTGTTTGAGTGAAGTTGGAGTCGGAGTCGAAAATTTTTGTTTAAGTGGAGTCAGAGTCGAAAATTTTTGTTTAAGTGGAGTTGGAATCGAAATTCCAAATTTGAATTTAAAGAGTCGGAGTCGAAAAATTTATTTTACGACTCCGCAGCCCTGATAAAAACTATACAAAATACGGACAAAAGAAAAATCATTGAATCATTCATCATAAGAAATAGCACAAATTTTAACATACAAAGAGGAGAAATAGTAATAGATGATACAACTAACAAATATTTTAAGGAATCTAAATCACTCAGCAACATACTGAAAAGGGTTTAAAAATAAACGACAAGAGATATGAACAGAGCGTCATCGGTAAGAAGATATACCAGGTTGCCAGAAATAAAAAGAAGTCAAGTTCAGAGTCAAATCCAATAGATGAATTCAGTCCCGAAGAAGTGATACGATTATTTACACGAAAGCTCGACCCACTTGAATTAAATTGTGTTTGAACTTAATTTAAATGTTTGTTGTAAATAAATAAATCCGTAGAATTTTTATATATTGAATTACCTCAAGGGATAATATCACTCAATAAATGTATATATATATATATATATATATATATATATATATATATATATATATATATATATATATATATATATATATATATATATATATATATATATATATATATATATATATATATAGGTATTTCTATATATATTGAATTTTGTAGAATTTTTATATATATATTATTATATTTTTATAAATACATATATATATATATATACATATAGTATATATATATATATATATATATATATATATATATATATATATATATTATTATTATATATGTGTGTGTGTGTGTGTGTGGCAATTTCCTTTAGATACGCTATGATATATATATATATTATTATTATTATATATATATATATATATATAGTTATGTTATATATAGATATATATATTATATATAAAAATTATATTATATATATATATATATATATATATATATATATATATATATATATATATATATATATATATATATTAATTGAGTTTTTTTTTTTCATTTTCAAAATTATTTTATATTGTAGTTAAATTAATTTTCATTAGATATTTATTGAGTTTAATAAAAACTAATACAATACCATAGCGTGGATGCACGGCAGGCTGGCGTGGATGCATTGCAGACCCCTCGCTGAAGTGATCGCTTCTAATGCGCGTGAGCGGTGCCGTGTAATAACTTACTCGCACAATTGACTAAATAAAATTGTTTAAAAAAATGAAAATGAAAATAAAAAGTAAACTAAAAATTTATTTACTTGACCCATTATTATTATTATTATTATTATTATTATTATTATTATTATTATTATTATTATTATTATTATTATTATTATTATTATTATTATTATTATTATTGTTGTTGTACTAAATATTTGAATTAACAAAATGATACGTCTGAAAGAATTTTCCTTTAATAAAATTAGTGAATCAAATTAATTTATAAAAGAATGCTTTTTCTACATAAAATTCGAACGCAAAAGCCAAAGCAAAGATTAGGAATAAGAAGATATGTGGCTTATAACTAAAACGTATTAACACCCCAATATAAGCTTCGCAAGTAAAAGTTGTAACAAAAATAATTTAATTTTTTTATCCTTCAATATTTTACAAAATTTTGTAGTTTTTTTCATTAAATATATTCTTATGATTATTTTAAAAAATTTAGTTTATGAATAGACATAAATTTAATTCACAAAAATTTCGTAATAAATGTTATTTTCAATATTTAACCAGTCATGTGTATAGCCATTCGTTGTTAACCAATCATATGAAAGTAATGTTTGTTTGTTTCTAAATTTGGAGGGGTTGCAAGATATAACTTTTTAAAATTGTTTTTTCAAGAATTTATTAATTTAGCTGTTAAATATGTCGAATATTTGTTAGGCATTATTGTGTAAGCATAAATGAGGAATGAGCGTGTTAAGCTGTGTGGTGTGATGAAAGGCGTGAATGAGAGAATAAATGAGAATGTATTAAAGTGGTATTTTCGTTTGGAAAGGATGGATGATAGTCGGTTGGTTAAGAAGTTTTATAGTGTTGGGTGTGTTGGTAATCGACTGGTTGGGAGACCTAACAAAAAGTAGATCGAGTCTGTAAATGAGTATCTGAAGGAAGTGTGGTTTTGTGAGTGGGGTATGGTTGTGGGCATCGCCCAGGGGATGAACTGTGACATTGATGAGATACCACAGTGGGTAGTCTCAAGTTGTCCAGAAGCTCTTGGATGCATTTTGACTACGATGGGCTCTCACTTAAGCGTATAAGAGGAGGATTTTTTTTTCGACTTGTCGGGTTCTGCTACTAAACTATTGTTTCCGATGTATGTTTGCGCTTCCCACCACGGTCTGTGGGGGTCCATTAGGAGGGTGAAGAAATATATATAAAAAATGGTAAAGTAACTTTCTTGCCTGCCTGTGGCAACATCAAAATGTAAGTAATAGATGCCAAAGGCAACATTTAAACAGTTTTATAGGCTAAATTCTCACGTACACAATCTCCGCTTTTCGATTAGACCACGAACGGTGACCTATTTTAATATATTGAAAATTAGCATTATCTAATTGGCATGATTGTTTCAATTTTACATATTTTATATTTATTTAGTAATATTTTCATCCATTTGACCAATTTTCGAAAAAAAAATAAGAGGATTTTATTGTAACATTATGAAATTTGAAAAGATCGATCGTTTCTATAATGTTAACTCGTTGTAAGCACAGGGAGTACGAATGTAGGGGTCGCTCATATATATATATATATATATATATATATATATATATATATATATATATATATATATATATATATATATAGCGGAGAGCGGTATATATATATATATATGAAAAATATATATATATATATCGGTGGCGATCGTTATATATATATATATATATATGGTAAAAATGGTTGAAAAAAAACTCGCTTGTAAATTGAAATTAGAAACACTTTCATATTTATTTATTTATTTTTTAAACAAACGAATTCAAAGATAAAAATCAATAATTACAATAACAAACTGCTTGTATTTCATGTTCGGAAATGATTATATCGTGTTTCTTTGCACAATTTTTTTTCGGCTGAAATTATTTTGTACTTTTCAAAGAAAACTAATCGAGTTACTTTGTTCTTTAAATTTTTTTAAATAGAATGTGAATATCAAAATAAGTTATAAGAAACATATTGCAAAATAAAAAAGTGGGTCTTGTTAATTGTGTGTAAAGAATGTAGCCGAAATCAGTTTTTTTTTACAATTTACGTGTTCGAACAAAATGTGCAACAGCGCGCGTAGCGACAAAAGTTTGAAATTTTTGTTTTACATATATATATATATAGTATATATATATATATATATATATATATATATATATATATATATATATATATATATATATATATATATATATATATATATATATATATATATATATATATATATAAGTTCTGAATTTGTTTATTACAGCATGTTTACTTGTGAATTGGTTTATTGAAACGATGAAAAGTGAAATAAATTATAATCTTGAGTGGTTATACACTAATATTTTAACAGAAACTGATGCAGTGAAATTTTTTCAAAAATTTAATATTATTCCAAAAATTAAATTATGTAACAATGGTCATGAAATGGAAATTGCATTTCTAGAAAAAGGAGCACACGTATGGAAATGTAATGTTTTCCCATGTAGGAAAGTTACACTTTCCATAAGAAAAGATACGTGGCTGAGATCTTCTAAATTGCCACTTAAGAAAATTTTATTGTTTATTTACTGTTGGAGTGAGGAACTTACCTCCATACATTTCTGTGACAAACAATTGTTAATAAGCAAGCCAACAACAATAGACTATAACAACTATATGAGTGGGGTAATATATAAATATATATAAAATATATATATATATATATATATATATATATATATATATATATATATATATATATATATATATATATATATATATATATATATTATATATATATATATATATATATATATATATATATCAGCGGCGACCCAGTAACTTTTAACTACTTGGTTCTCTCTCGGGGGTACATATGTTAATATATTACATATTATTATTATTATTATTATTGTTATTACATTATTATTACATATTATTATTATTATTATATAGTATATTGGCTATATTATTATTAAATTATATATATATATTATTATTATTATTATATATATTATATATATATTATTATATATATATTATTATTATTACATATTATTATTATTATATATATAAGTTATTATATATATATATTATTATTACATATACATATATATGCAATCTGAAGATCATAATTTGGGCAGTTATTATTATTACATGTTGATATATATATTATTACATACATATATATTATTATTTATTATTATAGTAATTATGCCATATTATATATATATATAGATATATATATATATATATATATATATATATATAGAGAGAGAGAGAGAGAGATTCAAAATTCTTTCACATTTTCAAATTTATTCGTACACGGGAAGTGAGCGAAAATTTTCGTACCCGTAAATTTTTTCGTATCTTTTCGCTCGTACAAACAAGGTATGACGCTTGGCCTAGTCCTATATATATTATTATATGAAATATGAAGATCTAAGAACGCCCATAGCTTTGAATTTTACTCTTAAGAACAGTAGGAAGGAAAATTTCAAATGAATTTAATTATTATAATTGTTATTACTAAAGTAGTTGATTTTTTTAAAATTAATTTTATAAATCATTCCTTTTTACACTTTCATATAAATTTTTAATAATTTAGTTAACTTACCATTTATTTTATTCTATTAAAAGGACTCAAAAATATTGCAGGGTTTCTACCCACCATGCCTACTTATGTATACGCCCCTGACAAGGGCCTATATATATATATATATATATATATATATATATATATATATATATATATATATATATATATATATATATATATATATATATATATATATATATATATATATATATATATATATATATATATAGAGAGAGAGAGAGAGAGAGAGAGAGAGAGAGAGAGAGAGAGAGAGAGTAATAAAAGCAAAAGATCTAACAAACTTTAGGCCTACACTATACACTTCAAACAACAAAGGGAAACTAATAAACAAACAACATACATATTTGACAGCTCCTTAATTGTTCGTTCGTTCGGCGAGACGTTAAATTTTGGAACATGAGAGTCAATTTTCCAAATTGTTTCGTATTCACAAATTTGAATATCAGTAAAGAAAACAAATCGGTTGCTCGTGGTATGCAACCGTAAGTTGTAGGTATAAAGCTTCCACGCGGTCATATTTTCACACACATTTTTCTCCTCAAAAATGTATAGGGCATGTGTTGTAAAGTGTCTGCAACAATCATGTTGGTTTGACATTTGGACTAACTAAAATTTGATGACGTTTTTTTTTTCATTAAATAATAAATCATTGGAGTGTTATTATAATAAGATGCAATTTAATTTCTTTAATATTTAATCCTACTAAAAAAATTAAAGAATAAAAAATAATAAATAGTTGCACACTAACTGCAAGTTGTATAAAATGGTGGTTGCGCAAACCTGCAACCAGGCCACGAGCCGCCCCTGATATATATATATATATATATATATATATATATATATATATATATATATATATATATATATATATATATATATATATATATATAGTTCATGTCTATTTCGTGGACCGTTTTCTTGCGTAGTTTTATTTATACTGAAAAATTTTAAAATACCGTATTATTGGCAAAATCAATTTATGGCATGAAGTTCATTAAATCTTTAGTTCTTTACTTTTGTTAATTTTTTGAAGAATTGAATGATGCATTTATGAATTTCCTTTTATATATACTGTATATATATATATATATATATATATATTGATATAGAGAAAGAAGAAAATACAGTATGTTTTATAGATATGTATATATATATATATAGTCTCAGATAGTTAAGGTATATATATATATATATATATTATTACGAATTGTCTTTAGTAGTTTAGTTATTACTTGGTTTCTTGCTAATAAAGATGTTACAGAATGTTATTCATTTGAATTATTCTTTTTTTTTTATTTAGGTATTTAATATTGTTTAATATGTCTGAAAATTACAACCTTGAATGGTTAAGAAATAATATAAAAACTGAACTCGAAGCTGCAAATTTTTTTCAAAATTTTAATATTATACAATTAAATAAATTCTGCATCAATGGACATTCAATGAAATTGAAAGAACGTGGAAATAGTTGTGTTTGGCAATGTAGAATTAAACCATGTAAACACATTAGATTTTCAGTGAGAAACGAAACCTGGCTTAAAGGTTCATCATTGCCTCTTTCAAAGATTATTACTTTTATTTATTGCTGGAGTAGAGAACTCACCTCAATAAAATTTTGCATTGAAGAATTAAAAATTTGTAATAAAACGTGTATTGATTTCAGTAATTGCTTGCGCGAGGTAAGATAAATCCTTAATTTTTCACTTTATATATATATATATATATATATATATATATATATATATATATATATATATATATATATATATATATATATATAGTTGATATATTTTTTTCACTTTATATATATATATATATATAATTGTTTAGTTATGTTGTTTTCTTGCTAATAAAGATGTTATAGAATGTGCTTTATTTTATTTATTTTATTTTTTTATTTATTTATTTAATATAGTTAATATCTCTGAAAATTACAAGCTTGAAATAATATAAAAGCCGTGTACCTCAATCTAACCTATTTAACATACTTTATCATAAAGTGATATAAAAAACTTTATATATATATATATATATATATATATATATATATATATATATATATATATATATATATATATATATATATATATATATATATAGGCAGAAGTTCAGTTTTGATCACTTGTCAGTCATATATGGTGAGTCGCCTCAAGTCGCTCAAAGTCGTACAATGTTAACTCAGTCACGAGTCTATTTGCAAGTTATAAAGTAATATATATATATATATAGTATATATATATATATATATATGTATAGAGTATATATATATATATATATATATAGCATATATATAAGTATATATATATATATATATGTTATATATATAGTTGTTATATATATATATATATATATATAGTACACTTGCACACTCATCATTTCAGTTCCCGGTTCCCTATTTCGTCATTATATATATATATATATATATATATATATATATATATATATATATATATATATATATATATATATATATATATATATATATATATATATATATATATATTTATATACAACCTCCTGTGGCAAACAATTCCAAAATTTAACAACACTAGTACTGAAAGAATGCTTTCGTATATCAAGATGGTATGCTTTCTTCTTAATTTTCTTGTTATGCCCCCTGGTATTCCGTCCGTGCTCTACTATGAAGAATTTATTGGTCTCCGTATTATCAATAGATGTAAAAATTTTGTAGACTTGTATCATGTCCCTTCTGAGAAATCGCCTTTCTACAGAAAATATTCCTAACTCCTTCAGTCTCTCCTCATAGCTCTTACCTTCAAACCCAGAAATCATCCTTGCTGCTCTACGTTGCACTTTCTCTCTCTCTCTCTCTTGTATATCTAAGTCTTTTTTTAAATAAGGGGCCCAAACTTGTGCACAATACTCTATTATTGGCATAACATAGCTATTATACAGTTTACTTATTACTTCTTTGCTCTTGTAAACAACATTGCGATTTATTATGCCCAGCATTTTATTAGCTTTATTCCTTGCTTCCAAACACTGATTAGCTACTTTCAAATTACTGCTTATAAACACACCTAAATCTTTTTCTTGGTCCAAAGACTCAAGCCAACCCCCATTCATTTCGTAGTTAAAACTTTTATTTGAGAAACCTAGGTGAAGAACCTTACACTTTTTACTATTAAAATTCATTTGCCACTTATCTGCCCACCCAAGAAGTTTATCAAGATCATTTTGAATCTTTATACATCCTTCACTATTCCTAACTGAGGTGGCCACTTTGATATCATCTGTAAACTTAGAAACCTTGCATTTAAGGGTGATATTTGGTTTAAAACTACAACTCATATCTCAAAAACTACAATAGCTACAGGGAAAAGGAATACATTGTTGGAATCCTGGTAAAATTTTATTGCGGAAACTGTAAAAAAAAAAAAAAATCACATCTCAAAAGCTACAGCGAAACGGAATACATTTTTGGAATCCTTGTAAAATTTTAGTTAGGAAAATGTAAAAAAATAAATATTGGCTATTTTTTTTTAGGAGCAGGGAACATAGTATATATATTATTTGTAAAGGTATTACACGGCAATGTAGGGGGCTCGAGCCGACGGGGAACACAGGGGGGACGTTTTCCATACACCGTAGGGGAGGGGCGGAGGAATCCCCGCGACACCCAAATACCAAAGGGGGGAAATTAGTCCTACCCCGTAGAAGGCCGTGAGACCCCGACTCCTCCCATCGGTGCGGTATACCCTTGGGGTATTCTTTAGTTTAAAAAAAATCAAAATTTAATAGAAAGTCTATTTATTTTAAAGAGTAACCAATAAAAGGTCTCTAAATAGGCTTCTAATAATACTATAATTATTAACAATAATTTTTTTTTTTTTTTACATTTTCCTATGTAAAATTTTACCAGGATTCCAAAAATGTATTTCATTTCGCTGTAGCTATTGTAGTTTTTGATATATATATATATATATATATATATATATATATATATATATATATATATATATATATATATATATATATATTTCACATTTTTCGCACTAAAATGTTACCAGGATTCCAACAATGTATTCCTTTTCCCTGTATCTATTGTAGTTTTTGAGATATGAGTTGTAGTTTTAAACCAAATTTCACCCATTTAAGTCCCCGGTCTAAATCATTTATATATATGAGGAACAATAGTGGCCCCAGCTCTGAACCCTGTGGGACACCACTCTTCACTATTTCCCATGATAACTTATTGCCATTTAGTTGTACACCCCGTTTCTATTCCTCAACCACTCTTTAATCCAACCATCTACCACTCCACCTATGCCACATTGAAATAACTTCATCAGCCTTATGTGGGAACCTTATCAAAAGCTTTATATATATAGAAGAAGAGAATATGTGAAAGTATATAAATATATATATATATATATATATATATATATATATATATATATATATATATATATATATATATATATATATATTGATTCGGATGCGGTTATCCCCTACACCTCATAATAATAATAATAATAATAATAATAATAATAATAATAATAATAATAATAATAATTACACTTTTTAACAAAATAGGCACTTTATGTACGCACATTTCACGAAAACTGTTAGATTTTGCCATTCTTTTTTAAATTGTTTAAGCTTTTTTCATGATATTTCAAACTTTATAAAGTGTATATTATAACTAAAGTAAGGAACTTTAATTGACTTATTTTTGCAAAAACTAAAATTTAGTAGTGTATTTCACTAATTCTAATAATAATTTATGAATTTCTAATTTTTTATTCATATTTATTATATTTTTGAAGTCCGAAGTTTGAACGAAATTTTAAATTCAAATCAGCGAAAAACTTAGAGATGACCTTTCTATGTTATATCACTATACATTTCTGCGCAATTTGATTGGTTGAGAGATGTGAACATTATATAATAATACTGATAATGTGCTAGCAATTGATCCGACAAATTTAGAGAGTATCTGTGTATATTATATATATATATATTTATTTTTTTTTATACGCTTTTTCAAGAGCATATATATATATATATATATATATATATATATATATATATATATATATATATATATATATATATATATATATATATATATATATATATATATATATATATATATATATATATATAATGGAAAATAACTTTCAAAAAATTTGAAAAAAGGATTGATTTATTTTTTTATCTCATCTGGTCAGTCATCTCCGCATCAATAGATGACTGGACGTTGGTACTGATATATATATATATATATATATATATATATATATATATATATATATATATATATATATATATATATATATATATATATATATATATATATATATATATATATATATATGAAGCGGCGCACGAAAAACGCGAAGCGTTTCAATGATAAATGCGAAACGGTTAAACACCCAATTGACCGAACGAAGTACAAC